>NQII01002001.1:35817-87428 GCA_002778355.1 Clitarchus hookeri | reverse complement strand
CGCGGTGGTCACGCGCTGTTTGCCGCGCGCAGGTTACGTCGTCCGTTCGCCGAAAGGACGGGCGTAAACTCGTGGTCCTCGGGGGCCGGGCACGACTCAGGAGGTCACGCTCGTGCGGCCAGGGGGGCCCGGGCAGGCGGGTGATGGCTCGCTCCCGACGCACCGAGCCTCCAGCCGAGTGGACTGGAGGTCATTCCAGCCATGGCTGGAATACCTTCGAGTGCAGCCTTTCTGCGCCTAAGTGTACGTCGTGAAACCGTTACTTACCGACGCCGCTGTAAACTGGATTCATCGTCGGAGTAACGAGCTCCTGCCTCCTCTTGCTGTGTCGTGGGCGTGAGCCTTCTGCCGTCGCGTCGGTTCGCTTGCACGTAAAAGCTGTGAGCACTTTTGAAATCAACCTTAGGAGGAAAATGGTCACTGTCCCTGCCTGCATTTATTTTAACGGGCGCACTGAGTGACATGTGAACAGTAAAGTTGGTAACGATGGATGGAAAGTAGTTCCATATTATCTTAACGTTGAATAAAAAGTGCTAAGTTAACATTTGCGATAATTTAAATTGTTTCGATCACTTTCTGTTCTTTTAGAGCATCAAAGTGTAAAAATTAGCAGATTTGTAAAATATTTACATTTTTAATAATTTCACAGTTTCACGTGAACAAGGCATGAATAAAGTGAATAAGCCCATGCCACTGTTAATTTTACATAAGGCGGAAGAATACACAACGTGAATACATGTAGATCTTTAGCAGAGCTTTCAAAAAGTGCAAATTTTACCGTGAACAGCATTTAATGTAGACGAGATCATGAGGCAATCCCTCTCCCAATGCGTCGTCGAATCGCTCAGTTGCGTCAACGCAGAGACGCTGTTCCTGGACGGACAGAAGTATAGTCCATTCACGGTTACTTCAAAATTTTCTGAAGCTCTGCTAAAGTTCTACTTCCAGGATATCCCTCCGCCTCATGCAAACGTAGCTTAAACTAGCCTAGAAAATGACACCAGAGCGACAAAGCACCGAATTCTTGCGCACTCAGTGTAATCATATTTAGCATATGTACTATTTCTTACTAAACAGAACCGACAAAGCTATTTTCGCTCTCTTCTATTAATATTGCTAATAAATGAAATGTTATAATTTATAGATAAAATATAAGTAAAATTTCACTTTAACAAAACAATAAAGACGTTTTGTGTTAACAGGAGTGTAAAACGCTTGTGATGCACGACATATTTAGGAAACAGCCAAGAACATCGAACATGGGGGGTTTTTTGAAAGTCTTTATCCAAAAAAAAAGCAAAGAAACCTCGAGTGGACTGTAGTGCCCCAGGCGGACCTCCTAACTCTTTGAGATCGGTACACATTTAAGCATCCCTAGCAGTGAGTCTCTTACCCAAAATTGCAGGAACATGATTTACGTTGGCCCCTGTATTCCCAATTACATCGCCGTATTGGTCTGCGCATGACAAACATGTAATTAGCTACTCTGAAACCGTTTATTACTGGATGGCCATCAAAAAATATTTGGCTGATTTTATAGTGTCTTAATCATAAGTTTGTCTATAGTCCATCATGTTGATGTAAGCTATCTACCATTTGAGTGCTGCAAACGTAATAACTATTACGTTCCAGTGAATGCGTTGAGAGAATTGGGCGGCTGTTAACATAGAGGTTTTGAGATCCAATGAGTATGGAGCGTCGGAATGAAGTGGCGGGGGAAACGGGAGAACCTCGAGAAAACCCGCAACCAGTGGCATTGTCTGGCACGATTGCCACTTGCGAAAATCCGGGAGTGATCCGGCCAGGATTGAACCAGATTCGTCTTGGTGGGAGGCGAGCATTCTAACCGCTCAGTCACCGCGGCCCCTTGAATATTGAAATATTAACAAGCACGTCACTCAGTGTTGGCCCTATTATTTTGATATTTGTATTGCGCAGAACACGATAAATCAGTCTACGTCATCTTTAGTGTATTGTTTCGCCACGGGTGGTGTCGGATGCCCCAGATCCTGGGCGAAGATACGGCGCTGGGTCGTCCGAAACGCGACCTCAACATGGGTATGCAGGGGAAAGAGCGGGGCGGGTTGGCAGAAGATGAACTAAGATCACGATCTACGCGCCCCTGAGTAGGTGTTCACGGCGCGACCTTTGACCTCGGCCAAGGCCCAGATGATCATGCGTATCGTCCAACTGTTCTCGTTCTCTTGTCGTGACTGTTGGCGAATGGCCCAGATTCTACACTAAAAAAAAAGCCGCAGAGATGGAAAGTCCTTGTGACGAAACTCCCCAACACCTCCAGCTTCTATTCTGGGAAGTTTTATCAGCCTATAAAGGATGTTGCAATATACGCTGCCTCCAGAGTGCACAATGCAATACTGTTTTGTTTTCTTGCCTGCCGCACCACTGCTCTACCTGTCAGTAATACCACAAAGT
Source organism: Clitarchus hookeri (assembly GCA_002778355.1). NCBI lineage: Eukaryota > Metazoa > Arthropoda > Insecta > Phasmatodea > Phasmatidae > Clitarchus > Clitarchus hookeri. The sequence continues at coordinate 84,995 of NQII01002001.1, read as the reverse complement.
CACTAAGATTTCCTGCCCTCTCCATAATTCACCTAGTCTGCATCCACATAGTCTTCTATAACCTTCCCCTTATTTTCGTACACTAATCGGAGGTCTTATGTTCCCTCGGGGTAGTGAAGGATATATTATGCCGGCGCGGAACCGTAACGTCACTGTTGTGCTGGCTTCGCCTACTGACGCAGTACGCAATATCGGGCCTTGTGCCACTTCCTAAGTATAGCAAGTTTCCTGTAGCCTTCCTGTAAACGTACACAGGAAAAGGATTATTTTTCTGTGAATCCGTTTCTTCGCCTGGTTTCCATTTCCAAAGGGTTGTAAGCTACTTTGCATTCTCAATTTCAAACTCTTGCAAAACTTGTAGGACGTAGGGGCCGCGGTTGCTGAGCGGCTAGTCTGCTCACCTCCTACCAAGGCGAACTGGGTTCAATTCCCGGCCGGTTATTGATTTTCGCAAATTGGAATAGTGCCGGACGATACCGCTGGCCGGCGGATTATCTCGGGGATCTCCCGTTTCCCTCTGCCCTTTCATCCCAGTGCCGCGCCTCTCCATACTTACATCATCGGCTCTCAAGACCTCGATGTTAAGAACCGCCCAAATCTCTCCCCTCACTCACTTGTAGGATGTAGTTCTCCTGTAGTGTTACAATCTCCAGGCAAGGGCACCATCATCGGCGACTTTTATTTGAGGCACAAGGTACTTAAGAACACAGACGAGGTGAATTTCGCCGCATACGCCAGAAAAATTGACTCGCGGGACAGCAACATGTCGGAATGCCGTAGGCCAATCGGCGCCTGGCAACCCCACTCGCCAGGCGGCAGTCCAGCCAATAGAGAACGTCTCGCGGTATGCAGCAGCCAAGCAGGCAGGAGGCCTGTTCCCAGATTCTCGTGCAACCAATAAGAGAAAAGGCACGCCCACATCAAGTGAAACGTGGCAACATTGATACTTTGTTTACTTATCTACTGTGTGGTTGGAGAGGGGAGAAGGCCAGTACCACAAATCTAGTATCATTTCTGGTACGTACAAAACTGGTACTGTTTATACACCTGATCAAATTGAAGTTTGTCATATATTTAACACGCTGAGTACGGTACACGTTTACAGACTCTCAAGACTAACCTGTAAACTAGTCGTCTGTTTCTACCGCTTAGGTCTATCTCTATATTCCCTTTTACCACCGGCTGTTTTGGTCCACAATACACCATACAGATATTCTGTACAACTTTCATTACCAACTGGTTATCAGCAGCCATTATAACGTCAAGCTGACAGTGTCCCAATTAAAATATTCAATAAATCAAGTCCTTCTGAGTAATTTACACCTTGAGTACTGTTGATGTTACAGTGAACTTAGAGAAAACTGCTCGACATATTACCTATATATTACGTCGCCAATGGCTTGAATAAAAGAGAACGCCGAACTCCATATTACTGTGTTCCATTCAGGTGACGAAATATCATGTTCGCTGCACTCGAAATATTTTTGCAATTTCAGAATTTAATTGCACACATAATTACGAACAATTTACACATTATTTGCAGGTGAAATATTGGATGGAAGGATTATTAGCCCCGCTTGTTGAAGAGCATAATGTGTGCAGGTGACCGTCATGGTGATAGCAAATGAGGCATGATGATGACGTGGCGGTTTTCCGTTACCTGCCGCAGTTTGAACGGGGCCCAAAACCATTAACCACTAACCGAGAATCAAACTCGTATCTCTCCATGTCGAGAACCAAAAACGTTACCCACTACGTTAAAGGGATGGTCGACAAATTCAAATATACTGTAAAATACCCATCAAAATTTTCCTTCGATTTATTTGGAGGTGGGGAGGGGTTGAGTGGGAGTGGTTTTTTCTCCACGTTCCCACCCCTTGCCGTCCTGTATGGAAGGCGATGTTTTCAGATCATTACAAACTTTTAGTGAAGCGCCATGTTTCCGGGTCTGGGACTGTAAAACAGAGAATTCCACAGGGTGATGTTAATCAAGGAGAGCGAGAGTTAGGAATTCAATAAGTTCTGGACAAATGCATTTGTGGGTACATTTCACAAAATTGGCGTGAAGCTCAATGTAACAACAAGAAATGTCGCCAAACAAAGCTTTTTCTCCGGAGCTCACGTCAACGTTATTACAAAAACTAAAAATCCTTTTCGGGAATATGCATATGGAGTACAGCTACAATTACGAATAAAAATGCCCAAAATGTCATAAAGTTATTAGGGAAAAGAAAATGCAATACGTATCTTAATGAGATACAAGTAAATAACATAAAAATATACCATCTTTATATAACTCATACGAAATCTTCAGGCGTGACGTGAACCACACTTACAAAACAATTGAGTGGAGTGGAGAGATTTGGACAGCTCTTAACAACGAGGTCTTCAGAGCCGATAGGGGTGAAATGGGGTGAGAATGGAGAAGCGCCGGAATGAAAGGGCAGGGGAAACGGGAGATCCCCGAGAAAACCCACTGACCAACAGCATCGTCCAGCACGATTCCCACTTACGAGAATCCGGGAGTGACCCGGCCGGGGATTGAAACAGGTTCGTCTTGGTGGGAGGCGAGTAGTCTAACCGCTCAGTTACCGCGGCCCCGCCACACTTACGAAATGAATAGATAAATAACCACGGTCTGCAGGGTGCTGGGCTGCGCATCAACATTGCAAAATCCTTGGCTAGCTCCAGCTGACTTCCCTGCACCAACGTAATGTATCCAGTCGTCGCAGGTGTGAAATTCCTCTGGTGTTTTTGTCGTAAACCCACTCTCGACTGGCGGCAAACTACAAGGCGTAATTCTCTACGGCGTTGATGTGTTGCTACATCGTAGGCTACAGCTCAGCTGGTTATATCGTGCCTGTCGTAAACATGCCGCCGTGCGCACGTCTACGGCCAGTTCACACTTCGCTGAGCTCTTTTGAAATCAACAATCAGAAAAAAACTTTCCTCCCCGTAACTGTATATATTTCAATATAAATTGAGAGAAAGATAACTAGGCGGCACCAGACAGCTCCGACGGGAGATGGAGCTATATGATGTAACAGCACAGAACAAGTAAGTGCATGAAAGCGAAATGGAGTGGTGAATCCTTTGACGTTCCTGATTGGCTGACGCGAGGCTCTGAAATGAGCATTGTGTCGTAGTGGCTACTGCGTGTTGCAAATAATTCTTATTAGCTGGGCTGATGACTGGTAAATAATAAATACACTGGCATGCCAAAATTCATGGGATAGCAGTTTGTAAGGTTGATAGTCGGTGGCGCTACCGTGCCGTTACGTCTTGGAAGTGCCCAGGCCTGTATCAGTTGTACTCTGACGTCGCGTGAGTGAGTGCGTGCTGATCATTGTGTTGCATTGCAGACCTTCATGGACTTCATCTACCCCCAAAACGATGGGATATTCAAGTAGGATAGTGCACCGTGTCGTCAGCCCAAGTTGACCATAATTGTTTCGAGGAGTATTCTGCAGAGTTTCAGCGACTCCTGTGGCCAACTTGTTTGCCCGACATGAACCATGTCGAATATTTACGGGGCGTGGTGAGGAGGTCTATTCGCACCCGAGATCTTGCGTCTACAAATAGCGGGGAGCTGTGGGTAGCTGTCTAGACGACACGCGTCAAAATCTCTTCACAGGTGTTTCTTCCACTTGTGTAATCGATGCGACAGCTACTTGCCAGGCTAAAGGAGGTCCTAAGCGATGCGAGACCCGTGATCCATCAATGTTGACATGCCAGTGTAAATTACCAGGCGCAGAATGGCCAACGCATTTCTGACATGTCGTTGGCCGGTGAGGCACTTTTGGTGGCGTGTGGCGTTGGATTGCGCGGTAAACACTGCTATTCCACATCTGTGTTCATAAGTATTAAGTGGGAAATGCAACGGTGGAAGAAAAGGCAACTCCCCACTTGCGATCTTGTTTGCTCCAACAGAAATGTTATCTTGCCATCTTGTTGGACAAAATTCGACTCATTCCAGAGGCATGTGACACTTTATCAGACCGGGTGAGATACCAAATGAGTGATAAAACGAAAACAAATAAACACTCACGCTTTAAGCCCCTGTTGCACTGTCGAATTTATTCTTCAAACAATTTAATCAAATAATGTCAGAATGTTGAGACGTCAAGGAAACGTTTGCAAAAGTCGGATGGCTCCAGTTTCAACCAAACATCTCGTACATTTGGTTCAGTTCTAATATATTTTGTACGTTTGTCGAGTTCAGTCAATCATAATCGCGCAGAAAATTAAGGTAATTTCTGAACCCTTTAAAATGACGAACAATAATTGGAACGAAAGAAGGTAATGTAAATAATTAATTTACAAAAAATCTGCCTGGACATGAATGCTGTTTGAATTGTACATTGCATAATCATAGCCCAAATTATTTAATAACACAGAGGAGAAACACCCGGTAATACCGCGAACTCCAGAAGCGCACGCCAGAAAAATTGCGTCACTCACCAGCGACATGTCGGCGTCGTTCGCCAATCAGCGTCTGGTGACTTACCTGTAGCCCACTATCAGGATAACTTTCACAATAAATGTAATGTAACTTAATGTCACATTTGTGGTTGGATGGAGTTCCTGGGCAGAGAGCCTGGATGCCTTGACGGCTGCTTGGGGGGTTTGTATGCCAACGGCTCTTGGCAGTCTTCGGCGGTCACCCATCCAAGTACTGACGATTCCTAAGGCCACTTAACTGCGTAGATTAAAGGACCACCTAGCTTGTCAACGCGGCATGTCTGTTAGCGAAACTTTCGCAAAACGCGGTATAGTCCATACATGGTTACTTCCAACCTTTCTGAAGCCCTGCTAAAGTTTTACTGTCAGGCTATTCCTCCGCCTCATGTAAACTAAGCTTAACTAAGTCTAGGAAACAAAACCAAATTGACAACATACCGCATACGTGCGCACTCAGTATAATAATATTTCGCACAAGAACTATTTCTTACTAGGCATTACCAACACACCTGTTTTCCCTTTGTTTCTATATTAATTATAAATGAAATATTATAATAAATAAAATTTAAGAAAAAGTTTAATCTAAAGAAAAATATGATACTTTATGTTAACACAAGTATAAAACGCTTGTGATGCATTAAATATTTAGGAAACTACCAAACACGTCATACACGGGGTGATTTTTTGAAGGTTTGATTTGAAAAGTGTTATGATACCGCGTACAGACTTAAGACCATCACACACAATGCTTGTTCACAGAAGAGCCTCGCACAGCCAATCAGCAAACGGCTACGCCACGTCATCTCAAGCCGACGTCCCGTGGCGCAGTCGGTTGGCGCGCCACCAGTCTGAGGTGTGGGAGGTTCTGGGTTCGAATCCCAGGTAAGGCATGGGTGTTAGTTTAAGTTGGGTCATGAGTTAGTTTGTAAGCCGTCTCCAGATAGGCCTTGAGGCATACCACTGGCAGACGTTAAATTAAGAATCATAATATAGTACCATTTAATCGTTAATAAGGCCTTTCCAATCAATCACAGCCTCGTCTCTCGCCTCTGTGTTTTTATCTACTCTGTGTCCCGGTCCGCTATGTCATCACAGCGAGCCGACCGTCGCGGCTTTGAGGCGAAAGCTCTCCCCCGGCGGAGAATCCACTTGCGCAACGGCCGACACCTCACTGGCAAGCGACCAAATGGAACTGCAGATCCTTGGACCGCACGCTGCTGCGACCAAACACGACCTTACGAGCAACATTACGCCACTCGTCATTGAACTTGGGTATTCTTAGGTGCGTCATAACTCTCTGATGAAAAAACGTTCGCCGGTACTCCTCGCGGATGTGTGTACACTGACTAAACATCCGGCCTTCATGAAACTCGGTGCAGTTTTAATGTAACTGGCCTCTGTGGTGACTTCATTTGCACACCGGATTTCGCTGCTGGAATTTATGGGGTTTGAGTCACCGTAACGGCCTACACATACTTGTCATGCAATGGAGCTTCGTGTGCCGTCGGGTTGATAGTTATTACTAGGGACACCCGGGTTTAACGAAAAGATTTCACGACCAGTTGTATCCAGTTGTATTTCATAACACTACAGCTCAGATGCGCTTTCGCGACTGATGGTTTCCGTGCTACACGTCTTAGGTATATATGCACGAATCACTGACGTGCAGTATTTAAGTTACCTGATTCTGATTGGCTAGTCAAGTAGGAAAACGTCTTCACACATAGACACGCCACCAATAAGTAAAATAAAACTTCTGGTACGTCCGTACAGTATTGAAATTAAGCACGCGCGGAAATATTTTTGTGAAATTCGGGTGTTCCTAGTCATTAAGGGTAAACTATTAATAACAAACAGGAAAATATTAAGCCTCGGAGCTCTTGAGGATAATACCTTCAGTTGGGGCAAGGCAAACAGAAATTTTTCTCTAAGCAGGCAAGACGCTCCGTCATAAATTAGCACGAGAATGGTAGCAAAAGGGCAGAAAGGCTAATAATTAGTTAAGGTGGAATTAGATTAAAAAAAGTATCGGATTCTGCATTTTTTATGTGGTTTAACTGTGTGTGGACGAATCATAAACCGCTGAGTACTCTGTTTGAATACCAGAATTCTTATTAGCCTGGTGAAATGGGGAAACATTTTTACACGTAGTAATTAAGAGACCTAAAAAAATCCGTAGATTCATTTGGGGTTTCAAACATCCTTTTGTATGTATCACACTCGTAATTGATAAATTGCTTTTAAATGCCGCTGTCTACGGGTTTCTACAGGAACATATGCTGGAACGCAGAAAAGTGTTCCCGTTTTGTGACCGTTTCGATCGAAATTCTAATTTCTTGAGATAATTACACACCCAAATTCTAATTCCACTTGAATTTGTTAAGCGAAAACAGAAACGTGCAGAAGCATCGAAATGTGACCCCATAAACTTAATTTCCTTCATAAAGTACGCCAACATTTAATACGCACGCCAGAGAAATTACATGAATATAAATAAGCTTTCTGCTGTGGCAAACTCCCAAATGTCGCAATAATTGTAATTTTTAAACTCAGATAATATTATAAAAATGCAACAGTTTTGTAGTTCACGAAAAACTACACTGGCGTATTTGTTTTACAGAATTTGGAAAATTATTTTATTAACGAACTGTATTAAAAAAAGTTATGTTCAAAATTAGAGTCACCTAAAGTAAGGGAATACGCACAGTAAATCAGGCAATTATTCACGACTTCAATCAAATTATATTAATCCAAAATATACAAACTTTTTAAAAATATTTTTTCCAAATAGGCATTTCGAAAGCTCTGCTGAAAATTTACTTTACCCCTCATCTCGTATCATTCCACAATAAATATAATTAACATTGTCATGCACCTGTAGTCTATTCGAGGTTTAATCACACTTTTAAAATCAAACCTTTGAAAAATCACCCTATGTTTAACGTGTTTGGTTGCTTCCTTAATATGCCATGTATCAGAAGCGCTTTGTAATTCTATCTACATAAAAGTATCCTATTTTGGATTAAATTTAACTGTTGATTATATTTAACACGTAATTATAATATTTCATTTGTAATTAGTATGAATACAAGAAGGGAGAAAATAGTTTTGTTAGTAACGCCTACTAACAAATAGTTCTCATGCAAAATATTATTAAACTGAGTACACGCGAGTGAGGTGCGTTTTCACTTTGATGTAATTTTCTAGACTTAGTTATGCTTTATTTGCGTGAGGCGGAGATCAGTCTGAAAGTATATCTAAAGCAGTGCTTCATAAAAGTCGGAAGCAACCATGAATGGACTCTAGTTGCTTTATGCATGTGTCATTCAAGTGAAAAAGTGAAATTGTTGGTAGCCGAAATGTGTTGCCAACATGATAACACACAATGTAATGTGCACGTATAAAGCAGAAAAACATATACTTAGTTTGCCATAAATCTAAACGTTACACTAGCAGTGAAACGTCAAAACATAGAACAATGTTACTTAATTCGCTGCCAATTACATACACTATATGTCATTCACGGTAAAGTGAGCACTTTTGAAAGCCCTCTCATTTCGAATAGTAGTCAGTAGTTATATTTTGTTTTGGCCTTAGGCGTTAACTTTCAAGTGCGGTGGAATATACACACTGTGTATATTTCTTTAATTGGCAGGATTTATTTTAAAAAGGTGGTTAAAGTATTTAAAAAGGTCCAAAGGAAAAGTAACTAGGGCCTCAAAAGTGCCCACTTTACCGTGGACAGCGTATAGGAACCTGCGCGGCAGTGTGAACGGTAGCAAACATGCAGTTAACGGAAGGGAATTATTTTATTTTTTGAAGGCTGGTTTCAAATGTGCTTACTTTGCTGTGAACATTCTGTTCGTCGCGACCACGAATTTTCACTACCGGAAGCAGCGACCCGACAAACCCGCAGATGGAAGGTCGTCGCCTGACTGTCTCTAGCCACGAAGAATTTGTCACCTTGCCACCTGTTACACACACACACATACAACTCGCCATCTCCGCGACGGTAAAATGACAACCGCAGGCAAACTTCTGAAGGAAAAGGCTGGCGCCTTCTTTCGCAGGAAGCTGCTGTTAGCTCCTTTCTCTTTTTACACGTTTTTGATGGTTCGCGCGCGGTTTTTTTACACAGAGTGAAAATGGGGTAGAGCGATCTCACTGACTGCGCACAATTAGTCTCCGGGCTCCAACATTGGACTGCTTTTCAGAAAAGGAAGTGGATATGATTTGAGGTTCGAGCACTATTAATGCAAACAAACGCTTTGAGATGTTTGTATACTTCCTCTGGCCAGCTTAAAAGGCAATTAGATTACATTAAAATAGATCAAAGTATTTTGTACTCACATCATGTTGAGAGTAATTTGTAATTGCCACAAGGCGAAAAACCATCTGCTACAGAGCGAAGTTCAATTGCCACAACGTGTAGTGGGTATTTTCAAATTGCCACAACGTGTAGTGGGTATTTTCAAATTGCCACAACGTGTAGTGGGTATTTTCAAATTGCCACGACGCGCAGTGGGTATTTTCAAATTGCCACAACGTGCAGTGGGTATTTTCAAATGCTCGGTGGCCGAAACAGAACACGTTGGGGAAGTTGATTACTACCCACGCCGCTTTGCGAGTGAAAATGTTGATTAATGGACGAATTCGGCGATTGCGAGTAGCACATATAAATCAAAATGCTGTAAAATATTTTGCTTCAGTAAACTTTATTTGTTAAATTAAAAAATAAATACGTATGCAAGGAAACCAACACTACTTCTTATTTTCTGTCGCCCAGAGGGAACGTGTGATGAAAATCACGCCTGCCAACAAGCCAATGTGCACAATGTTCCAATGTTCCATAATTCGCAATCACAGAATGCTAATACACTCAATTACGTATATCGTAAAGTGTTCGGGTATGAACAGTTGCCGACTGAGTAGTCAAATCACAACATACGAGCAGTGGTAACACTACGTTAAGGCGTAGAAAATGCCTGCCACCTGGGGGCCTTGCTCTTGTAGGGCGTCGCAAATTTGTTGTTATTTTTTACCAATATGATTTAAAAGAAATAATTTCACTGGCCATTCGAAATTCAAAGATGAATTCAGATATCCACATGACGTTTTAAACTGTTCAAAAAATTTATTTGCTGCAACACATGACTTGTTGCCGAAGAAAAGAAAGTTGTTTACATATAAGCCACTGCGAAGTAGACTTGCCAACAGCATAATTTTTGTTTGATCCATATTAAAATTAATTTTTATAACCTTGCATTGTGGTTACAATGGTTCAGCAGACGTTTTTGTGGTAATACCAGTTACACTGTAAAGAACATTTATGCTCTGGAAAACCACAGTGACTAGTAAATAAGATAGAAGTAACAAATATTTCAAAATTATATTCACAAAAACATTACTAGTCTGAAGCCCTTCACCAAACGAACTCGTTGCCTTATTGCGTTTTCACAACACTTTATAGGAAGGTTATATAAGGTAGTAACATGGGCCAGAAACTAACGTCGCCTTTCGGGAGAAATTGAGGTTAGAGATTTGGAAAATCACCGCAGTTCAGAATGACATTAAACGTCTACATGAAGACGATGCAGTTGCAGTTTCGTATATGCAGTAGACATTGGTTTGCGTCGTGACAAAAGCTGCGTACTGAAAACTACAAAAACCACACAAAACCTTTAATATCGCCAAACCGTTACCTTTGGTACGACGCGTAATATTTCTTTACTGTGAGCAAGAGCAGCTAAACGTTTGTTTATTTCATTGCTACATAGGAAGGCAATGTTGTCATTAAATAAAAAACGTATAAGAAAACAATTATTAACAGCAAACCTACATTTCCGTAAATTCTCTTTTTAAATTGAAGCAATATTGTGTCACTGGAAAAAAAAACAGCGTCAAAGAAATTGTTATCTTTGACGTACAGAATACTTCGTAAGAATTTTTTAAAGAGTAAAGTTTAATGATAAAACACATATATATATATATATACATCCAGTCTATGCATAAACGTATATATATGTATATATACGTGTATCGATATATATACACGTGTATCGATATACGTGTATCGATATACATATCGATACACGTTTATGCATAGACTGGATGCATTCTAAATTAGAGTACGCTCAATGCGTAGACTGCCATTGGTTCATACTGTAATCTGCACGTTTACTGCATGTTAAGATATGTGGAGAGCGCAGCACTGTACCATAGATTAAGTAAGTAAACAGAGATGAAACGGCGTGTCGGTTGATTTGATGTAAGCGAACTCGATCGCTCACTGGCCGCGCGAAGCTGTAAAAACGGGGCTTGAGTCTAACTGGCTATTGCGCGTTGTGGCGTACTACCAACTGTTCGGTCTGCCGTATGTGGCAAGTTAGTCTCCAGGAGCTGGTGGGTGTTGCTTGAGTTAGCAGTTCACGCCGCCATTTGACTTCTGTATTTTCGAGTACTCTGTGTCTGCACAAATACGGTAACTCGCAGCACGGAGCTGGCAATGGGTCGAATTCACCTGTGATTTAATAGGCGGACGTCTCTCAAATAATTTCTGCTTAGGGCCTCAGGAATCTTCACTGCATACGAGATACTAATAAGACGGTAAATATTTACAGCACCTTTCTGCAGTTTGATAATCAACCGTCCTTTGTCATACGGTTACGCATACTATTCCCGTTTAAAAAAATCACGAGAAAAAAAACCTCACTCCTAAAATGATTAAAAAAATGTTTAATGTAATTAACTGACAAACAAAATATGTGCAAATTTCAAGTTCATTTTGCAAATTGCTCCTTGGTGGGAAACTAATACTCGGGAATAGTAACTGAATATTGTGTGACCCACACCAAAGGAACACGGTCGACCAGAAAGGCAACACCAAACAATGGACGAATGTTAATACCCATTACATTTTGAGGAAGTACGTTGTGCAGACTTTTAAACAAATATTTTCGGTCTGTAAGAACACCACATATCTATCATTTTAGAAAAATAATCGTTGTAATCGTGAATGCATGTAAATATTCGAGACTTTAAAGTTATTTTATACAGTTGGTGATAATGCGACGCTTTTTTTTTAAACTCAAGATATTCTAAACATACGTGTCACATTAAAACTTGCAAAATTTTAAAGGATCGTTATTTTGAAAATGGTTCGTGACTTCAGCGACGTAAAATAAAAACACCAACCACGAAATGTTTAAATGTGTCGACGTTCACGTGACAAATATTGCCAACAAAATCCGGCATTTGGAACACGCGACGTGCATGCAACAATTCCCATTTATAAGTAACCTGCAAACATAGAGCACCCAAGACCAATGGACATAAATGGCAAACAATGTTTTGCACTTTAGAAATAAATCTTTGGAAGATACTGTATTTGCCAAAGATCTTCTTGTAACTCTACCACTGAAATATTGTATCTTTACTACACACAGTATCTTGAAAAATACAAAACTGTTTATGTAGCCCTTCAATATTTATAATAAAATCTACAGTGCTTGCTCGCTCAAATTCAATATAAGTTTTACACGTACTACGTTAATTTTCCGTAAAAATTAATGAAATTTACTTGTACTATTGCAAAAACAATCTTGGTAACTAGTTTTCAAAATAATCTTTATAAAAATACAGATTTGTTTTACAGTGTACAAGAGAAGAGTTGCAACTCGTCGATACAACGAGAGAACCTTATATTATTCATTTGTTTGCCGAAGTAGCTTCTGCGGTACTGCCAACTTTAGAACACAGAGTACACTACAAATGCTCACTTTGTTATGTTGGCAAACAAGGCGCATAACATCGTCAGCCCGTATTTTATTTTTATTTTACAACTAGTCTTAGTCTTTTTTTTGGCGCAAAATTATTGATTGTGCAGTTTATCAGCAGTTATTCCATACCACAAATGCATTTTACAGAATAATAATACGATTTCATAGACAGTTTCATGCGAATATTCATGAAAACACACATGATACGAAATAACAGACGCAAAAGTCACATAGACAGGGCCACCTGTTTTTCGCGAAAATACTTACGCGGATGCTAGAATTCAATATTCCTGTGTGCACACTTGCAATCTTCATTTGACTATTGGCCGCTTGTCTTTGCGCGAAGGCAGTCTGTTACATCAGTGAGTCAATCAGAATTAAGTTTCTCCGATACTGACCGTCCATGATTCGCGGCAGGCAGATATGACTCATGGTAATTGAGGCCACCTGTTTTTCCGCGAAATGATTTCAGGACTACTTGTACTCCAAAACACTAGATCTCAGAGCCACTTTTGTCATTTGGTGATTTTAACTGTCACGCGTTTGCAGGTGTCTGCCCGCGAATCACGAACACTCAAGAGTCGGAGTTACCGAATTCTTATTGGTCCAGTCAGGTAAGAAACCGTCTCCCGGCAAATGCACATGGCCAATAAACAAAGGAAAATTGCATGAACGCTATAAGACATTGGAGTCTATTCTTCGGGTAACTATTTTCGCGAAAAAAACAGGTGGCCCTGGAAATAACTGAGATGATCCAATCACGGAAATGGCTCTAAACTAAAGTGCGTTGTAACATAACTTGTACCGAAATATTTTCACGAAAAACAGAATCACATATTTTTACAACAACTAAAGAGAAAAACTACGTATCGTTTATTGTTTCGCGATGCACAGGTATTAAATATTCCGTTTAAACATGGAACTATTTATTTTAATGCCGAAATTGTGAGACCGTAGACCCCCGCAGTAGATAAGTACACACACAGATGAAATGTCGTGGCTGTTCCTTTGATGTGGCCGCACTCATTCTCTGATTAGTTGCGCGACGCTTTGGAAAAAGAGTACTGTGTCTGATTGGCTGGTGCGTCCCACGAAAGCTTCCCCCATTGGCTGGGCTGCCGGCTGGCGATAATGCCAGCAGGCGTTGATTGGCAGACGGCGTCCCAAAATTCTGTTGACTAGTGACGCCGATTCGCTTGCGTGCGTGGTTGGAGTCCGCGAAATAAGCAGCAATTTCAGCGTCTTCTGGGTTAAAAGCTCGACTTCGAGTAACTTCGGTAAGGATTCGTTTTCCCTATTCCAGTTGAGCTGGACTCGGAATAGTCCGTCGCATCCGCCAGTCATCCGTCCGGCGGTCACGTGATCATCAACCAAACATAAGTGCAACTTTTTTTTTCTTTCCGTCCATCCGTCAAATATTTACCAAACTTTAACTTTCTACTGACGGACGAGCCACCACCTTCTGACCGCATTCCTTAGACTAGAATACGCACTTCGAAATAAATTACAAGGCGGTGGATCTGTTTATTTATCTTTAGTGGTAAATTAAAAAATTCAAGACTTTAAATTTAAAAAAAAATCAGTTTAAATTGTGATTATGTAAAACATAATTTTTCCCCAAAATGCTTTTTTCTGTTTAAAATGTTTTTCCAACCAAAATATATCCCCAACTAAATACATGACGCTATGTTAAGTTGTCACAATTAAATTTTGCCGTACAGAAGTATTGAACGGACGACGGAGTGTTGTGAATCGCTTTCAACTGACGGACGATAACGACAAACAGACGGACGACTGACAGATGCGACGGACTATTGTGAGTCCAGCCTTTCGAGGGCCTGGCTATTGGAAGAGTGGCCGACAGGGATGGAAGGAGGTCGGTTTGTTGTGGTGACAAAGTAACCCCGGTGACAGATGCCAGCCGACAGAGCAAGCAAGGCCGCCGTGTGATGAAACAAGAGGACTGCCCGTCCTTGCCTCGCATCCTTGTGTGACCTCAGTGTCTCCTGACGCCACAGGCGCCGGCGGGGTGTGTTGGAGGGGCGTATTCAAAGTAGGGCGATCACATCACCCCTCCACTTTTTAGCCAGGAGGGACCTGCACCCCTCCTCCTTACCTGATGGTTTATAAGCAGTGTTTGGTCACTACTTCAGTATGTAAGAAGTATTTACAACTTATTGTAGACTGCCTACCTCATTATTTTCGAAACGCATCTTTTCTTCAGAAATTATTTTATTTAAATGTTTAAAACCTTGGCTTACATCCACACGAAATAAATGTTATGCACGTGCATAATCGCATGCGCAAACATGTTTGTACTTTTACAAGAAAAATCCTTGGAAGCCCAGTCACCAAGAAAATCCTGTGTAAAACTACAAAGAGTTTTCTTGTAAAATCTGCAAAATATTTATTTGTAATATTACAAATGATAACCTTGTTTTACAACTGACATTATTGAGAAGTGTACATACAATTATAATTTATTCTCGAAAACAAATGTAATAAATTAACAACAAAGAATAACTAAACATTTTTTTTAAAAATCAGAATATAATTTACGAAACAAAATTATAAACATTTTGCCAGCACGGGGATTAGAACCAACCAAACGCCTTATATTATTAGCCGGGACCTTTAACTACAAGACCAACTTAACTTACGAACTTAAAATATATTTACAATAAATATAATTGCAAGTAACTACATGACATGAAGTTATTTACTTAAGAAGAATAGGAACATTTATTTTATTTTAAGAGCTCTGTTGTTGAGTTAAGAGATTTGGACGGCTCTTGACGAGGTGTTAAGAGCCGATTTAATAGTTCTGTGTAGCTAGGAAACATTAACAGTTAATGAATAATAGGGTCACGTTTCATTGTGATTATTTGAGTTGTTTTAAGTGATTTACGTTTTTCATTCTTCCAATACATTTATTTTTGCACGCAGCTACACTTCACATCACCCATAGTTTAATTTGAGACTTTTCTGCCTTCTTGAATAATAATTCGGGGCCTATACCTGTTTCTCGAGAAACGATTCCACGACTAGTTGAAATGCAAAACACGTTAGTTCATAAACAATATCATGATTCGATGATTTTAAATCGCACACGTCTTAAGTGTCTGTCAGCCAATCACGGACGTCTAGTGTCGGTATAAATTTATTCCCATTGGCCCAGTCGAGTAGAAAATGTGTTCTCGCGCGTACATGCGGCCAATAGCTGAAGGCAATGATAAAGTGTGCACGTAGAAGTTTAAGTCTAGCCTGGGCGTAAATATTTTCGCCGCAAAACAGGCGGCCCTGCCTGTGAGTGAGTGAAGAGATTTGGGCGGCTTTTAGCAGTGAGGTCTTGAGAGACTATGAGGCTGATTGAGGTGAGTATGGAGCAGTGCAGGAATGAAAGGGCGTAGGAAAAGGGAGATCCCCGAGAAAACCCGCCGACCAGCGGCATCGTCCTGCACGATTCCCATGTGCAAAAATTCCGGGAGTGACCCGGCCGGGTATTGAATCCGGTTCATCTTGGTGGGAGGCGAGCAGGCTAACCGCTCAGCCACCGCGACTGTATGAAGGGATTGTGATATTGCGAAAAAAGGGGGGGGGTCAGATACCACCCAGCTCACCCACGGCGTAATCGTTTTTTAACTGCCTGAATTCCCAGGGGACACCGGCCGAGAGAAAAAATAAACAACTCGAGATCTGCGTGGTTTCCCCTGTCGTAAAAGCGAACAATATTTTTATCTTTCGTAGCGCCGATTATGGGTTAACTTTACGGCACGGTATTCCCGAGGTGTTTAGCGTCTTCCGCGTGACGTCACGTGCCGGATGGAAGCTGAGAGCTAGCGCGTGCCAACCCCCTCCCCCCTCCTTCTCCACGCATCAACTCTTTTACACGAACGACGAGTGAAGACACCTTGCTACCTATCTCCCGCGGGGAAATTCTCGATATCGACCCCCGGCTCTTCTCTTTTAGAAATTGGACTGCGGTGTTGCTGCACCTGCCTGCAAATCGTTGGTTAGAATGTCGTGTCTTCGAGGTTGCGTGCGTCGCTTTTAGGTGTCCTGCCTACTTTGAGGTTTTTTAACTCTTTTGAGGCAGAGAAACGCGGGAGCGATAAGGACTACAATGACACGCGCGCTTGATGTCGCTTCGCCCCTACGCGCAAGGCGCTGAACTGGCGTGCAGTGTTCTCGTCGTGCTGCGCGTACCTATGGGACTTTAAGCGGCGACCCTATCATTTTATTGGTGGAAAGTCTGTAGGAAAGTTCAATGCAGGTCCCTATAATAGTTTCGCATGTTTCCAACCAGTATAATCTATACTAACATAATAAAGCGGAAGAGTTTGTTTGTTTGTTTGAACGCGCTAATCTCTGGAACTACCAGTCGGATTTGAATTTTTTTTTTTTTTTTGCATTTGATAGCTCATTTCTTGACGAAGGTTATATGCTATTCAACATCACGGCACGACCCTTAGAAGCCGAGCAAAAATAAAGAACGTCAGAAAAAACGCTAAGCGAAAACGAAGTAATGGTGCGGGCGGGCAATGCGATGCGGTGAGTCGGGGGCCGAGGGTGGTCACCCGACGAGAACCGAATAAAAGCTGAACCGAGCATTACCGAGAACAGCCGAACTGTGCACGTCTACGAGGTACAATGCCGGGCGACTCCCTTCGCAACAGTCGTGTCCTACACGGAATATATTTGAGCTTATATACGTTGGTTGAATAATTTTCATTTTTTTTTTTTTTGGTGGGTCAATACTAGAAAGTAGGTATTAAAAAATAGGTTTCACATTGTTTTTAACTTTTAATTTGTAAATATGTATGTATAAACACATTTTTGTATCTATTATAATTTGTTTTTTATTTTTGTTTAGTTCGTTAGTACTTAGTAATTAGGTAGGTAGGTTACAAAATAAGTTATTTATAAATAGGTTAAATATTGTTTTTAACGTTTAATTTGTAAATACTTACATAAAAACACATTGTTGTATATATTAGAATTTGTATTTTATTTTATATGAATATTAAATAATGTAATGAAACAGTGAAATGTTGATTTCAATTTGTTAAGAGGTGGGTGAAAGGGGCTCAGTGGTGGGTGAGTGGGGCTGGGATATAAGGTGAGAGGGACTGAGAGGTGGGTGAGAGGGGCTGAGAGGTGGGTGAGAGGGGCTGAGAGGTAGGCGAGAGGGGCTGACAGGTTGGTGAGAGGGACTGAGAGGTTGGTAACGATAAATTGAAATTGAGTTTTTATTGTTTTCTGATTCTGTTATATGAATGTTAAATAATGTAATGAGTCAGTGAAATTTTCTTTCAATATGTTCTTTTTTATACAAATGTTAAATTGTTAAATAATGAAATGTAAAATTTAAATTATGTTTTTAGTTTGTTTTTATTTTGATATATGAATGTTAAATAATGTAATGAGACAATGATATGATACTTTCAACATGTTGTCATTTATTATACAAATGTTAAAATGTTGTAATAATTAATAAAAATTAAATCTTATTTTGTTCTTATTTTGTTAAATGAATGTTAAATAATGTAATGAGACAGAGAAATGATGCTTTCAATACGTTGTTATTTACTATACAAATGTTATATTGTTAAATAATGTAATAATAAATTTAAAATAAGTTTTAATTTTGTTCTTAAGTGATAAAGTTGAAAAACAGATTGCCACCAGCGCGCTCTCTTACAATACGCTGTCTAAACCGTTAAAGATGGAACAATATCATACAGTAAAGGATTGCGGAGAATAAAAAGACCTAAAAAAATTCAGCGGTAGCATATATCTATCTATAACAGAGAAATACTAATAAGGGTTTTTACCATTTCATTCACCGAGACATTGAGTTTTATAATATCTAGAGAGTATAGAATATTAACACTAGGTAAAATTCAACTTAATTTTAAAAAATTTCAACAATAATTCTGTAGTCCACGCGAGCGAAGCCGCGGACACAGCTAGTATGAGATACAGCAGTGTGAAAAAGCAGTTTTCAGAAGTGTTTGAGGGCTCGGGAATAGTATTTATAATACACATGACGTATTGAGAGTATTATAAGTACCTCGTCTGAAGGGTGTTTTTCTCGTACATTGGTATGATAGGGACACGTTTAATGGTTTGGTAAAAAAAAACACTGATTTTAAATACACTGCAATGCAGTTCAAGCGCTAGCTAGGCGGCGTCCTTAATGGAGACAAGCGAACCCAGATAAAATGTAAGCTTGCCTAGTAAGCGTACCACACCATGTGTGCTTGAAGCTTGATTCAAACCAAATATTTAATGACTGGAACATACTTACAAATGGTAAGCTTACACGGGGCTTTAATTATGCTATTAGCTAGCAAAGCCAAGCTTGCAACAACTTTTGTATAATGAAGCTTACCACAAGTTTGACACGTGGAGACTAGCCTGCAAGCTTTTAGGATTGTCAAGACAAAATTGATTTAAGCTTGACTAAAGCCGATTATGCTTTGGGGAAAAACTCCATCCCTTCCATTCATCCATCACCCTAGTAAAATTTTTGTTCAGCATTCAGTACTACTGTAAAACCCAAGAATCCAAGAAAAGAAAAAGGGAGGAGGGGAAGGTTCACCTTAAAAAAAGAGTTGCTTGAATTTTGAAAATGCTGTCGAAAAAGAAAAGATGATTTTGTTTGCACGTAAAATATGTCAGAATAAATGCAAAGAAAGCCTTTTGGATCAATTCATTTTTTTTTTTCACAACATGCCCAAGTAATATAGATGCCTCCACAAAGCCATACACTACCTTGACATTTCAAACCTACGTGGTAAAGCTAAGGGTATTAATTCCGTTTACAACGTGGTAAGAATCAAGGAATTGGTCTGTGGGGAAATAAAAACAATACAACACACGCCACAATCGAGCGTCTCGAAAGGAGACAAGTAAATACTCTATTTCCAGCAATATGAGAGAGTTAAGCTATAGTTCTGGCAACTGTATGTATGAACACCAGCAAAGTGGAGTCCCATCAAAGGTATGCTGATTAACCCATACGTTGGAATATAACTTACGCAGCAATCCCTTTGGAAACCAATAGCTCGAGGAAGTCGTCAAAAGATGCTAACATCATAGTTTTGTTTTGTTCAAAATTTATATGGAAGAGTATAATTATATTACAAAATTTAATTTCTGCTACGCATACAGTGAAGATCTATTCGGAACTGTTTTTAGTCAGTAGACATCTATCACTTGCTAGTGGCCTGGCGGATTCGGGAAGTTCATCACAGCAACATAAAACGTGTTTCTGAAATTTCAAACTATTTAAAGGGAATAGCTGAAACAGTTTCCTTTCGAAAAGTGTATGTTTCTCATACAAAAGTATTAAAAATAATCCCGCGAGTGTAATTGTTCTGGTAGAAACCTCACACGACATTTGGAAACGCGAATTGCAGAGTTATATGGAAGGATATGTCCATTATTAAGAAAATTTAAAACTGATTTAATGACAAAATGTTTCCAGAGAACAAAATGGAAAATTGTAAAGTAAAGATAATTAAAACTGCAAACCCGTTTATGGTGTTTTGAGGTCACTGTAATATCATTGAATGAAAATCCTAAAGCAGAAACAAGAGGCAGCTTCGTCGTTTATAGGCGTGAGCGATCATTTAGCTCCTTTGAGAAAAGCCAGTAAAAAACCCCAACATTCAGCGTTAAGCTTTTGTAAGTCAAAATACTGTGTAAAGGAATTTTTTTCTACTTGATTACGGTTGACGCGCTACTTTATATAACAACGGCACGGAAGTGACAAACTTCCATCAAGTAGAGCACATATCAGAAACGAGCCAAACAATGGGAGTGTTGGGGACTTACGGGCGTGCTGTTAACAAAACGCTCTTGAGCAGTTGAATGCATCGTCACCTTGCTCTAGTCTGGCGTTTGTTTTATAACGTGACCGTCTCGCGTTTCCAGGGGCGGCAGGTTGACAGTTCCAGCACGTTCGTTGGAGTCGGATGTAAACTGACAGACTTCGTTAAACACTCGTACGACCTCGGCTTGGCCAAACTACCGCGCTAAGCACACTATAAGCACACAGCCGCTTATGCCGTGAACCCCAGCAAAACGCGTTAACTGTCCATGCAGCAACGTGGAATGCCGTTCTCCAATCAGCGACTGGTAACCTGTTCACAAGCTGGCAGCCCAGCCAATAGGGAACGTTACGCAACATGCTGCAGCCAAACGGACACAAAGCCCATTCCCGGAGACTCGCGCATCCAATCAGATAATGGGTACGTATGCATATATCAAAAGAACCACATCTCCATTTCTTCTCTGTATATTCATCTACTCTGTGCTGTAATGTTGAACACTTGTCGCCTATGTGAGATGAAACAAATGGCGAACTCAAAAGTGTTAAAATAAAAGGCACACCTACAGCCTAGCCAGATTTCGAACCCAGAACCTAGAGTTATGAAGACACCACAAATATAACAGTTTCGTTCATTTTTACGTGGTGTCAATTCTGCAATGTACAAATACAGTTCTAGCAGGTTAATCACATCCGATTTAAATAATAATTTAAAACATTTATTGACCTTATTTGGCTGAGTTATAAAAGTTATACGAACTCATAAAAAATCTTACCTATGGTGAATAACCCATTGAGATTAATTTTATAAAAAATATTCTGTGCTTGTTCCTTGAAAGTTGCAACAGAAAGTAATTATTTCCGACTTACAGAAGCTACGCCAAAAAATACTGTTACGTGGCTGTAATTTGCCTTCATCGTATGAGTAAAACAAGCTGTACAAAACATGTTTGTGGTACGGTTTCACAATCACTTGCTGTTAAAGAAAAATGTTATTAAAAAAAGCCAAGGCCGAAATACCTAAGAACATCGCTGTACCACCGAATCGCCTTTACGGTGTTTGGCAACACGTTAACACATTAAGTGATGGTGACGTAATATACGTCGTCTGAATTCAACAGAGTTTTCCGAACATTACGACGACCGAATTCCTTATAGATATTAGTGACGTAATGTTACTTTGCTAGCACTTTTAATGACATTTACGGCAAGATAGTAACACATCAGCAGCACTAAAACTGTAAATTACTTAGATATCCCTTTCACCCCCCATTTTAATGTGATATTTCCCATATCGGCTCTCAAGGCCTCATTGTAAAGAGCCGCCCAAATCTCTCAACTCAACTCCTCTTAATATTTCTGATGTTGCAAATAAGAAATTTTTTGACACGTGTTGTTCTCAAGTCGACAAATAGCATACTTCGTTAATACAGACAATGAGCTGCAGACGCTGTGTTTAGTGGTCGCAGCTATGAACCAGTCACAGCGTAGAGAAGTAGCATGGTTTACGAGTCAGTTACCTGCGGAAAATATCATTAGGCACTGGGCCTCGTCGTGTGCAGTATGCAGCCAATCCTGTGCAAGATGTAGCCAATCGTATACACTGGGAATGAAAGGGTTTGATACTATGCATATCGGCTGACAGTCGGTCAGTAATGAACGCTTCACGGTGCAGTGTAAGGTGTATTGTGGACCAACGAAATGAAGGAAAAGTAGAAATGCAGTGACCACTAGGACTGGTATTCATGTTGCAGTGGGTACAAGCGACTCGCTTATATGCTGTCTTCAGTGTCCCCTAATCTGTTCCGTACTCCAAGTGCTAAGTCCATGGAATTCGTGGAACTGCGGAATACTGATAAAGGTTGTTCACGGTAAACTGAGAATTTTTTTAAAGCCCTGCTGAAGATCTACTTGTATGCACCTTGTGTATCCCTCCACCGTATGTAACATTGACATTGCTATGGGCCTGGTCACTTTATTTATGCGCCAGCTGAACGAAACTGTTAAATTATTACACAAGTAAATATTTCAAAGATTTGATAATTCTTACTAGTATATGGATTAAAAACAAAAAGCAAAAAAAAAAAAAAAACTTCAGCATTTGCAAAAGTTAACCTGACACTTTTAATTCACATTAAGAGACATATTTTTTATGTTAGTCATTATCAACTTTACCGTACGCATGCTATTCAGTGTGCCCCTTTAAATTATATGCATGAAGAGCAGTGACATTTCTCAACGGTTGATTTTTAAAGTGCTCAAATAATCGTCATCAGCCTTTAGTGCATTATTTTGTTATAGACATCAATTAGTATAATTTTACGAGTTACTGAGAGATTTCGGCGGCGCTAAACAATTGGCGTCTTCAGCGCCAATAAGGTTGAAACGAGGTGGGCGTGGAGCAACAACGGAAGGCAATATTAAGTAANATTAAGATACATATTTTTTATGTTAGTCATTATCAACTTTACCGTACGCATGCTATTCAGTGTGCCCCTTTAAACTATATGCATGTAGAGCAGTGACATTTCTCAACGGTTGATTTTTAAAGTGCTCAAATAATCGTCATCAGCCTTTAGTGCAATATTTTGTTATAGACATCAATAAGTATAATTTTACGAGTTACTGAGAGATTTCGGCGGCGCTAAACAATTGGCGTCTTCAGCGCCAATAAGGTTGAAACGAGGTGGGCGTGGAGCAACAACGGAAGGCAATATTAAGTAAACGTGAAATGAATAAGAAGAAGAAAAAAGAAAATAGGGGGGGGGGAAGCTACCAGCAAGTGGAAACGCACGCCACGATTCCCTCATTTGAAAATTTCGTTTTGATCCGCCGGAAATCGTACACTGTTCACCATGGCGACAAACGAGTAGGTACTTCTGACAACTGCACCATATAAAATATTACTAACCCTTCCATTCTCATTGGTGTTGCAAACAAAAGTGAGTGAGTGAATGAAAAGATTTGGGCGGCTCTTAACATCGAGGTCTTGAAAAACGATGAGGGTGAAGCAAGGTGTTGATGGAGAAATTCCAAAATGAAGGGGCGGGGGAAACGGGATATCCTCGAGAAAACCTGCTGAACAGCGGCGCCGCCTGGCACGATTCCCACGTACGAAAATCCATAAAGACCCTGCCGGGAAACGAAGCCCGTTCGCCTTGTTGGAAGGCGAGTAGTATAACTACTAAACCACCGCCGCTCCTGCAAATAAAAATTTTAAAAAAATTGCTATGCATGCTGTACTTAAGCTGGGGAAGAACTTGTTTCAAAATCACTAACAATAAGATGCTGGCTTTGTANCCATGCATGCTATACTTAAGCTGGGGAAGAACTTGTTTCAAAATCACTAACAATAAGACGTGGGCTTTGTATTCGGTGATCAGTGATACGAACCAGTTGATGACCAGGGACCGGAAAATTTCGCTAGTTCAAAGATCTGTACACTAGACTCGACAGTCCTGTGTATGCTCGGGGCTCATAAGTTCCTGCATTGGCTGCTATCCCAATGGTGGCCGGAGTTACCCCTCACCATGCAGTATGGGATACGTTACTTATTTACTTGCAAGTCTGTCATTGGCTCGGAGTCTCTTTCAGGACGTGTCTAATTAAACTGTGAACGAATTGCAAAGGGTGACGTCAGTGTACACGTGTTTGGCGTCTGTCTTGCCTTGAAACCAATTCGCGAAACTTTTCTGTCCCTAGCCATAACGTGGAGCAGTAGGGCGGTTTGCGAATCAGTTATACCTGCAGGGAAGAACACCGACACTGAGGCTCGCAGAGTACAGTGCTGGTCAAAAATAACCTCCCTGTGCAACATANGGTGACGTCAGTGTACACGTGTTTGGCGTCTGTCTTGCCTTGAAACCAATTCGCGAAACTTTTCTGTCCCTAGCCATAACGTGGAGCAGTAGGGCGGTTTGCGAATCAGTTATACCTGCAGGGAAGAACACCGACACTGAGGCTCGCAGAGTACAGCGCTGGTCAAAAATAACCTCCCTGTACAACATAGACAATTATCTACGGTGAATATGAAAAGGGTGACATTAAAATAAATACAGCGGTTAACGAATGAGAAATTCCGTGTATGTGTATAAACACAAATTCTGAAGTAAACGCATACCACGCACAGTACTTTTTATCTTGCACTCGCTTTAAGAATCTCATTCTTTAAAAGCAGTAAAATATTCCAATGGTTGGGGCGCGCGGTCGCTGAGCGGTTAGCCTGCTCGCCTCCTACCAAGACGAACCGGGTTCAATCCCCGGCCGGGTAACTCCCGGATTTTTGCAAGTGGGAATCGTGCCGGACGGTACCGCTGGTCGGCGTGTTTTCTCGGGGATATATCCCGTTTCCCCGGCCTTGCATTCCGGCGCTGCTCNTGGCTTTGTATTCGGTGATCAGTGATACGAACCAGTTGATGACCAGGGACCGGAAAATTTCGCTAGTTCAAAGATCTGTACACTAGACTCGACAGTCCTGTGTATGCTCGGGGCTCANACCAGGGACCGGAAAATTTCGCTAGTTCAAAGATCTGTACACTAGACTCGACAGTCCTGTGTATGCTCGGGGCTCAATTTTCCTATATTGGCTGCTATCCCAGTGATGGCCGGAGTTACCCCACACCTAGCAGTATGGGATACGTTACTTGTTTACTTGCAAGTCTGTCATTGGCTCGGAGTCTCTTTCAGGACGTGTCTAATTAAACTGTGAACGAATTGCAAAGGTGACGTCAGTGTACACGTGTTTGGCGTCTGTCTTGCCTTGAAACCAATTCGCGAAACTTTTCTGTCCCTAGCCATAACGTGGAGCAGTAGGGCGGTTTGCGAATCAGTTATACCTGCAGGGAAGAACACCGACACTGAGGCTCGCAGAGTACAGTGCTGGTCAAAAATAACCTCCCTGTGCAACATAGACAATTATCTACAGTGAACATGAAAAGGGTGACATTAAAATAAATACAGCGGTTAACGAATGAGAAATTCCGTGTATGTGTATAAACACACATTCTGAAGTAAACACATACCACGCACAGTACTTTTTATCTTGCACTCGCTTTAAGAATCTCTGTCTTTCAAAGCAGTAAAATATTCCTATAGTTGGGGCGCACGGTGGCTGAGCGGTTAGCATGCTCGCCTCCTACCATGACGAACTGGGTTCAATCGCCGGCTGGGTCACTCCCGGATTTTTGCAAGTGGGAATCGTGCCGGACGGTACCACTGGTCGGCGTGTTTTCTCAGGGATATATCCCGTTTCCCCGGCCTTGCATTCCGGCGCTGCTCCATTCACACCTCACTTCACCCTCATCGGCTCTGAAGACCTCGTCGTTAAGAGCCGCCCAAATATCTCAACCCAACTCAACTTCTTGTAGTTCTGACGAGCATTGGTTCGTCGTGTATACGCTCTCGTAACGTGATATCTCGCAACACAACGTAAGCTGTCCCAAAACAACAAAAAGTGTTCTTCAAGGGCGAAGCCGAGAAACGTAGGCACGGTCAGACGTGACACATCGCCCGCGAGACATGCAGGGAGAGAGGAAAAAAAAAGTAAAGAGAATGGAAGTGGAATCGCAGTGGGATGTTCATGCCAAAGTCGGCTGCCGACCACTTAATTCTCGCTGGAAGTTGTTCGGTTCTCTGCCGGCCAGCTAAAACGTGTTGCTTCAGCGGCTTCAAGGACGCGCGGGGAAGGAGAAAGCGAATATCTCAGCTCTATATACAGGTTGTCAGATTAATGGCATTTCTGGTTCCCGCTTAACTAATCACTTTTGAATTTAAAATTTGAAAAAAAAAAAAAAATGTATTTGCTCTTTAGGTAGAAGGAGATTGAGAGACTTCTAATGGAACACTGCCTCTGACTGTAGGCCTACATCTCGCACAGCTAATTAAGTAGTAGCCTGTACGAAATTACCGATATTGCCAGAATAGTACGATTTATATTGTACTTGCAAGAAGAATGCATATATTTTGTAACACACTAAAATACATTGCTAGAGTTTACTTGATTATATGTCTTAAAAATCAGTTAATTAGAGTACATTTTTAATTAAAAAATTAGCCATATTTTTCTTTTAATGTTTTAGAAAGTAAATCTTGCACAAATAACTCTCTTAAAGAAGACTATCACAATATTACTCTAATAGCACGTAATACAAATTATTTAACTAATTATAATGTAAAATAATATTTTTAGTTATTGATTTTATGCACATCCATTTCAGCCAAGAAAGTTATAATTTTATTAACTTAAATGTATTTGAGTAGTAGTAAAATGGCGGTTCAGCGGAACCTGGATGCTGGATAGGGACCGAGGGACTCTCAGCGGCCATATTGGATGACGTCACGCGGCAACCTCCTGCTCTGTCATTCCTCGTCAGGGGTGATCATCTTGGATATCCCTTTTTACCCTCCGTAATTTCTCTTTTTCTCTCTGGAATTTCGCTTTTTTTCCTTCCTGCTCTATCATTCCACCTCGGTATTCCGAATTATTTTTCTCCCACACTTTCATTTCGATGTTAATTTGTTTCTCACGCTCTTTCATTCCGATGTTATTGTGTTTCTCTCGCTCTGTCATTCCTTCGTCACATCCGTTCTATCCATAGGGATGTTTTCTCATATTCCTTCCGGGCTCCTTTTTATTTCTCTCTTGTGTTCTTTCATTTATATCGCACCGTCTCATTCCTTCCTGCATCCCGTCCATTTTATCCCTCGGGGGGGTTTTCTCAAATTACTTTCAGTTTCCATTATCTTCTCTCTCGCCCCACCCCTTTCTTGCTTTTCGCGCCCTCCATCGACGTCGTCGACTGTAGGCAGCCATCATTGATTCCCGCATCCGCCACCAGAGTGTACTAAGGTATTTCCTTTTATTCTTTCCTTTTATGTCCTCCATGTTTAATTCTCGCACCTACCACCATCTTTGATTCCCTTGTCCGTCAGCAGAGAGTGTGAAGTTCTACAGTTGGCAACTAGGAGCGCTGGTATCAGCGCGGCCCATTTTGTGCATGTGAGTGAGTTGGTTCACTCGTTGCAAGCAGTGGTGCGCTAGCATCGGGGGAAGGGGTATAGTTCAAACGGTGGCCGGCAGGAGCGCTGGTAAATGTTTTAGTTGGTAGGTGTTTTAGAACTCAAAAATGGAAGAGGCGTGCGGTTTCGATCCGACCACCCTTGGGTAACCAGTCTGGCATCTTGTCCACACGACCACTATTGCGTGTTAAGTGTTAGGAGATGAAATGGCGTATATACGCTCATCGGCCTACGTACTATCCAGACAGTAAACTTGTCATCGCGAAAAAAGGGGGTTATTAAATATCGAATGTACACATAAGAAAAAAACTGCAGGCGCCGCACTCACGCGCTCACACTTTATAAGTGTAAAAGTTATCCTTTAATTCCCGCGTCCAACACCTGGCTGCAGGCTGTGGATGTGCGGACGGGCTGGCATACTCGCGGGTTTTCTCATATTCCTTCTAGTCACTTTTCACCTGGCGTCCTAATGGGGACGCGTCTCATACTCTGTCATTACACCTTGGTTTCCTCATATTTCTTCAAGGCCTCCTTTCACCTGGTATCCTGGCGGGGACGAATTTCATGCTCTGTCATTCCACTGTGGTTTTACCATATCCCTTCTGGTCTCCTTTCACCTGACGCGCTGGCGGGGACGAGTCTCATGCTATGTCATTCCACCTGCGTGGCACGGGGTGAAGCCTGTCCACGTCATAATCATNATAGTACGATTTATATTGTACTTGCAAGAAGAATGCATATATTTTGTAACACACTAAAATACATTGCTAGAGTTTACTTGATTATATGTCTTAAAAATCAGTTAATTAGATTACATTTCTAATTAGCCATTTTTTAAAATGTTTTAGAATGTAAATTTTGCACAAATAACTTTCTCAAAGCAAACTATCACAATATTACTCTAATAGCACGTAATACAAATTATATAACTAATTACAACGTTAAAAAATATTTTTAGTTATTGATTTTATGCACATCCATTTCAGCCAATAAAGTTATAATTTTATTAACTTAAATGTATTTGAGTAGTAGTAAAATGGCGGTTCAGCGGAACCTGGATGCTGGATAGGGACCGAGGGACTCTCAGCGGCCATATTGGATGACGTCACGCGGCAACCTCCTGCTCTGTCATTCCTCGTCAGGGGTGATCATCTTGGATTTCCCTTTTTACCCTCCGTAATTTCTCTTTTTCTCTCTGGAATTTCGCTTTTTTTCCTTCCTGCTCTATCATTCTACCTCGGTATTCCGAATTATTTTTCTCCCACACTTTCATTTCGATGTTAATTTGTTTCTCACGCTCTTTCATTCCGATGTTATTGTGTTTCTCTCGCTCTGTCATTCCTTCGTCACATCCGTTCTATCCATAGGGATGTTTTCTCATATTCCTTCCGGACTCCTTTTTATTTCTCTCTTGTGTTCTTTTATTTATATCGCACCGTCTCATTCCTTCCTGCATCCCGTCCATTTTATCCCTCGGGGGGGTTTTCTCAAATTACTTTCAGTTTCCATTATCTTCTCTCTCGCCCCACCCCTTTCTTGCTTTTCGCGCCCTCCATCGATGTCGTCGACTGTAGGCAGCCATCATTGATTCCCGCATCCGCCACCAGAGTGTACTAAGGTATTTCCTTTTATTCTNTGTCGTCGACTGTAGGCAGCCATCATTGATTCCCGCATCCGCCACCAGAGTGTACTAAGGTATTTCCTTTTATTCTTTCCTTTTATGTCCTCCATGTTTAATTCTCGCACCTACCACCATCTTTGATTCCCTTGTCCGTCAGCAGAGAGTGTGAAGTTCTACAGTTGGCAACTAGGAGCGCTGGTATCAGCGCGGCCCATTTTGTGCATGTGAGTGAGTTGGTTCACTCGTTGCAAGCAGTGGTGCGCTAGCATCGGGGGAAGGGGTATAGTTCAAACGGTGGCCGGCAGGAGCGCTGGTAAATGTTTTAGTTGGTAGGTGTTTTAGAACTCAAAAATGGAAGAGGCGTGCGGTTTCGATCCGACCACCCTTGGGTAACCAGTCTGGCATCTTGTCCACACGACCACTANAAAATGGAAGAGGCGTGCGGTTTCGATCCGACCACCCTTGGGTAACCAGTCTGGCATCTTGTCCACACGACCACTACTGCGTGTTAAGTGTTAGGAGATGAAATGGCGTATATACGCTCATCGGCCTACGTACTATCCAGACAGTAAACTTGTCATCGCGAAAAAAGGGGGTTATTTAATATCGAATGTACACATAAGAAAAAAACTGCAGGCGCCGCACTCACGCGCTCACACTTTATAAGTGTAAAAGTTATCCTTTAATTCCCGCGTCCAATACCTGGCTGCAGGCTGTGGATGTGCGGACGGGCTGGCATACTCGCGGGTTTTCTCATATTCCTTCTCGTCACTTTTCACCTGGCGTCCTAATGGGGACGCGTCTCATACTCTGTCATTACACCTTGGTTTCCTCATATTTCTTCAAGGCCTCCTTTCACCTGGTATCCTGGCGGGGACGAGTCTCATGCTATGTCATTCCACCTGCGTGGCACGGGGTGAAGCCTGTCCACGTCATAATCATCATCCTCATCATTATCAGCNCTGGCGGGGACGAGTCTCATGCTATGTCATTCCACCTGCGTGGCACGGGGTGAAGCCTGTCCACGTCATAATCATCATCCTCATCATTATCAGCGAGCATCCGGCAACGTTAGATATCTGGACTGTTCGGATGCTACAGAAATGTACATGCACGATAAGCATTTCTGTCACCGAGTGATGAGGCACTGTGGTGACCCATCAGACTTGAGCTCGAGTGGACTCTGGTTCGGTTACCGGTACCGATTTCGGTTTTCCATGATTTTCGGAAATCACTCCACATGGATGCTGGGATTTTTCCTCAATACAGTCAATGGCCGATTCCTTCCCTTTTCTTTCTTTCCCAACTTCTAAAAACTTCGCTGGTAAAGATACATCAAACCATAATACGTAACTTTAACACTCCGGCCGGTAGTATGCCATGTCTTCGTAGAAAAATACATTTACCACTCTGCACGTATAGTATATTCGCAGTATCTTCACGCTTTTTTTTTAAATCAAACTTTTGAAAAATTCATTCCATGTATGACATGTTTAATTGTTTCCTCAATATGACATGTATCACAAGCGTTTTATAATTCTGTTAACATAAATGTGTTACGTTTTTTGTTAAACTGAAATTTTACTTATATTTTATTTATTAATCATAATGTTTCATTTATGAATACCATGAATAATAACAGTAAGAAAAAAGGTGTGTTGGTAATTACTTGTAAAAATAGTTCGCGTGTAAAATATCAATAAACCGAGTGGGAAAAAATACGGTTTTCTGTCCCTTTGGTGTAATTTTTTGACTCGGTTAAGCTTTGTTTGCATGAGGTGAAGGAATATCCTGAAAGTAAAACCTAAACATGTCTTGAGAAACGTTGGAAGAAACCGGGAATGGACTATTTAATAAGTTACGCGCTTGCGGCCATCGGGACAGCTGAAGCTAGCTCTGGGCGCAGAATAGGCCAGTATACAGACGCAAAAAGTCGTGGCCATTCCTTTTGATATGGGCTTACGCATTCGCTGATTGGGGCGCGAGGCTCTAGATAAAACGTCGTGTCTGAACGACTACTGCTTGTTGCGAAATGTTTCCCTGTTGGCTGAGCTGAATTCAAGCAAGTAAATTACCAGGCTCTGATTGGCCAACTGCGTTCCGACATGTCTGTTGCCAGCTACGCCATTTTTGTAGCGTGTGCGGGAAGAGTACAATTGGATGCTTCTCTTCGTCTGTACTTTAAAGTATTCTGTACCTTCGGGATGGTATGGACTCGAACGAGGGTCCTTTTCAACAACCGGATCCACTTAAATTAGGGAAATGACGCACAATGATGCAAATCACCAAAATATGTCTGCTTCCAGGAAAACGGCCGGACAAGACATATCGTTTTAATGGATCATCACTTAACGATGTCAACGGTCAATCTCATCAAAGTTTATTTTGCCGATTATACTTTTACGCCATAGATAATGTAGGCTAGAATATTTCCAGTGAAATGCTACGAGTGGGGATCATTAGTAATGTCAGACTAGAAGTGATGTAATTCTATTGTGGCATTAGTAGCTCGTTCTGTTGAGTAGGCGTACGAACTCACGCGGTAGTGCGTGCGTGTGTGCGGACAGCACGTGTGTGACATCTAGAGTCAAGGTACTGGAACAATCTCGCAACAGCGACAGCGGGACATTATAAAACTAGTTGTAGGTGGGAAGCGAAGCATGTATGAAGTAATATGCTTCTATAATCCAATGCAAAAGGCGGAATATTTTCGGACGAGTTTTACCTGCAGATAAATCATATTATTTTTCTAACCGTAACGCCATTAATAGCTGAAAAGAAAAATAACATTTGATAAATTTCTGTTACTAGTGCTGAAAATATGCAAATAAATGTCTTAGGTTATAATCAACAATAAAAAACACGACTTCTCTCTTTATATTTATATTTATTTATTTACAAAGAGAGAATAATATGTCTGTGTGTGTGTGAAAAGTATGACAATTGTTTAATAAAGTAAGTTGTCTTATTTGTGCCCGTTGTATAAATAAAATACCGTGGCAAATGTCTACACTTTGAAAGTCTTCTGGATAAGCATCAATCAGATTTTTACATAATAAGAATACCTTCCTGTACAGTTTTTCTTTTCATTTTTGTGGAACCTGTTTTAGCTGCATCGGTTGCAGTTTTCCACCATACATTCTATATATATATATATATATATATATATATATAAACATATAATATAAAGGTTAGAGAACGCTGATTTTTATGAAGTACATTGTCATACTTACACAAACTAGTTGATTATAAAAATTTAGAGAGTGTTTGTGTGTGTGTGTGTCTATATATTATATGTTTATCTACACTTTAAAAAGTAGCTTGTTTGTACACACGTAGAATAATAATTCCATCCTCCCCACCCCCCTTCCCAAAAAAATTAAAAATAAACGCTATGCAGTATAGCCAGGAAAGGATTGTGAAGAAACACGTACGCCGCGCAGAGGCGTGTAAGCAGTCTTGCCAGTGGCCTTGGGTGCAGCAATGAGCAGCGAGCGGCAGGCAGATCGTGTCTGGCGAGGGAGGCTGCGCTGGACCTGGTGGGCGGTGCGCTGAGTCCCGCTGCTAACCAGAGCGTACAGCCGCGCTGTCATGCTGTCGTGCCTAGCCGGCCGGACAATGCCGCCTTGCGCAACGGGACACTCCTCCCTCCTCACTTGCTACCTCTCTAATTTGTATCCACGTCCCCCTTCCAGGCCGTGCTGGAGCGCTGAAGGGGAAGGAGGGGAGGCTTCTTTTATACTTCGGGAACCCTAGGGAAAGGACGTCGCACCACATCGATCCTTATTACCTTCGCGAAAACTCAAGTAACTTCTTGGGGGCAGCAGTGGCTATAGTCCTTTTACGGTTACCTCCAATTTTTCTGAAGCCCTGCCATAGTTCTACTTCCAGGATATTCCTCCGCTCCATAAAAATAATGCTTAAGTAAGACTAAAAAATTACACCACAAGGGTAACGCACAGTATTCGTGCGCACTTAGTGTAATAATATTTTCAATAAGAACTATTTTTTACTAGGCATAACAGCACACTTATTTTCTCCCTGTTTTTATTCATATTAGTTATAAGTGAAATAATATAATTTATAGTCAAAATGCATGTAAAAGTTCAATTTAACCAAAAATAAGTAAATGTTACACGTAAATGATTCCAGAAATTTAACTTCCCATGAGGTGAAGTGTGCAGGCCTTGTCGTGTGTGCTATGTGTCAGACTTTTGTTATATGCATGCTCCAGACAACGCATTAATGTCGAGCTAGGTGGCGCAACGAGAGCACACAGAGCTCGTGTAGAAGGTCCAGGGTTCGTGTCCCGCTCCTGGCGATGTTTATTTTTGTTGTTAATTGTTGGTCACCACAAACGTCATTTTGTAGTTGCCACTAAATACTGGAATGACAAAAAACTTTTTTTGGTACTATAAAATATTTTGTGACGTCGATATTGACAAAAGAGTTGTGTGACCACCAATAAAATGTTGTTGGTCATCATGAACCAATTTTTTCAGTGTGCCAATCGGCAGCGTAGTCGATAGGGAATATTTCGTTGCACGCAACAGCTAATTTGATACGAAAGGGCTCGCTCCCAGAGCCTCGCGCAGCCAATCCAAGAATGGGTACGCCCACATCAAAGGAACCGCCACGCCGTTTGGTCTCTGTGTACGTATATACTCTGTGCTAATGCCGTCCTAATTGTAAATCTGTTCACCACGCGCCTTGGTAAAAATACGCGATTGGTTTTCACAATATTGCAAACAAGTGAACGTTTTCATTTGTGTGGCCAACCTCGGCTGCAGTTCTTTCTTTTTCATACCAACCTGCATATTCCGTTAAAATTATTATGCATGCATTCGCGTACTACTTATCTTCTTATACCTCCATGAATAGGCATATCTTTGCCAGGACAACCTTTCTTCGTACTCAAACATCAAATTTGTAAAATTGATTTGAATTTCGATAAAAAGAATCTTTTTTAATTAGCACGATAACAAAATGCGAAATATTTTCACCGACAATTATTATCCCTCACAGTAGTTTTAAAGGAAGCGAAGTTATAACAGCGAAAAGCTTGGCAGGAAATGTGAATTTATTTCTGTGAACGTGGGATGATACGATATTTTTACATACATTTTCACCATAGCGGTAGTCCTGTATTTAATGCATTTCTCTTCTATAATAGGCAATAACGCAATCAGTCCTGAGAGAAATAATATTAATATAATAATAGTGTACGTTCGACGTTTATTGCTACGGATCACAAATTTTTTAAACTATGTGTATGCAATAATCACGAAGAAGCAAAACATACTGTTATTCATTATCGTGCAAATATAAGTTTAATTTATTTTCTACGCTATTCTGACGGCACTGAAAACTACTCAATTCGTTTAAAATTATATTTCCCGAAATGGTATTGGCTGCCTCATAAACATCCATGACATAACCCGAATCCAAATCCAGAATTCCTTGCTCAGAACACCCACTCCTAGACAACCTTTACCAGGTAGGAAAATGTTTTTGCGCATCACAAAATGTCCTTTAATTGCTCACTCTTGCCTCGAAATTTACTGCAAGTCTTACTGTTGATAGTTTTGTTCCACAAATGTCATCGCTAACTTCTTTGACTTCACTCACCAGCCACTAATTCCCGTGAAAATTGCCCGTGGAATTTCCATTTAAGTAGGGAAATAATCATTTCTGTAATGATGTTCCTAAGTGCTTAATCAAACTGGGGACACCTCTAAAGGGTAGACTGCCAGTAAAGGGGCCGCAATGAGCTACTAATGAGTTACGTGATGAACTTTAAGGCACTTGCATCGAAAGTGCAACGTTTACCATAGTTACGCCGTCTGCGTTAACCATATATCCATTTCTATACACAAAATAAGAGTAATCTGACTGAACCATATATATATACATATCGTCATAAATCATGTAATAGGAACCCAGCGTATACTATTCGTTTGAAATTAAAATTATATGACCTCACTTTAGATCCTGGGGAAATTTGACGATTGTTTCTAAAAAAAAAAAAAAAAAAAAAAAAGTAGGAAAACTTACCTTATAAATGTCTCAGATGAGTTCGCTAGACAGGAAAATCCGTTTACGTTTCAAAGTGATGTCAGCTGGGACAATTTAATTTTAATTTACTTCGTTCTAATTTTTTTTCTAAACAATCGCTTACGTGTTTGCGACCTAACTGTCATAGCTATAAAAGTTTCTTATCTAGTTATTTTTTAAAAGAAATGAATGGCTGTTGAGGTCAGAACAGTGTAGTTCACCCAAAGTTTGAACATAACTAGAGTTTCGAAAATTTTGTAGACTTCACAATCCTTTATAAAATTGAGCCATGATTGGTTGTATATTTAATGCTGATTTGTTGACAATTAATTCACATTGACTAGACTGCACGTGATTAGATCACAGTGTTTAACCCTTTTTCATTGTTGGACTAGCTTCAAATGTTTGTCCAACCATAAATGTAACACATTGGTTGGTGTAAGTGTTCGAACATCACCCTGTTCCCAAATTATTTTATGGAATATTCTGTTTTCTAGTCGTTATAACTTCCTTAAGAGCTGTTCGCGATAAAGTGAACACTTTTGAAATCAACGTTAAGAAGAAGTCACTGCTCCTGCCTGCATATATTTTAACGGACGCACTTAGTGACATGCGCCCATTTAAGTTGGTAACGATGGAGGGAAAGTTGTTCCATATCTTAACATAGAATAAAAAGTGTTAGGTAACGATTTGCGATAACTAAAATTTTTAATATAGCTTTCTGTTTTTGTGTAAAAATGAGCAGATTTGTAGATATTTACATTTCTAATTATTTCACAGTTTCACTTGACCGACGCATGAATAAAGTGGTGAGGTCCATGTCAATATTAATTTCACATCAGGCGGAAGAATACACAACGTGCATACAAGCAGATCTTAAGCAGAGCTTTCAAAAGTGCTCAGTTTACAGTGAACAGCCTTCGCCCATTTGTATGCTGAAGGGTCGACGGTCTGGTCCGCCTAATAAGAGGACTCATTCACAAAGCGGTTTCGTAGAGGTGGATAGTCCTCGGCCCCATCAAGGTGGCACGTACGGATTCAACTCCGTACTCTGCTGTTGACAGGTGAGGTGGAATCACTCTCGGGTGGAGAAATCCACCCAAAGCGATTGGAAAGGGCGTGATCTCTTTCTACTGGCAGCATTCAACTGCTGTCAATTAGAGCCCTAACCGAGCTCAAATAACTAATGGTTATGGACTAGTCCAAGTCTGGCGGGGGAGTGTACACATCTAACAGCCTGATGTGATATATAAGTATACATTGTATAAAGCCTGAAGTTGCAAACTTATATGCCTGGATGTTTATGTAAAGACCTGATTCGCACTCCCCTCTAACTGCTCAGGATGTTGTCTCCTGTTATACCGTTTCGGATCAGGCACAGGAGGAGCAGCCCTGATCAAACCCCGCGGCACTTCGGTGTCGATAACATTGTATGGATGTGTATTATACGAATGGCATTTTATTTACTCCCTCGGGTTATCAACGTATCATCTTTTAACTACCTGAACTTCGATACCCTTTTCTTGCCCATGATTCGAAACAAGAGCACAGAGTACTTGAGAATACATTCTAACGTTTCGCGCCGATGTTACATCTCGCAAAATAAGTTAACGTGTGGAATGGTGGCAGTATCCCGAATTACCGCAGAGTAAAGCTGTACCTGGCATTCAAAAAGGTTTTATCGGAGAAGAAACTTCTCTTCGTGGATTTCTAGATGAGAACCGACAACGGCGCATGGGAGAGAGATTGTTCTAGTATTGCTGAGCTGCGGTGCGGTATGTGGTTGTGCTTAACGTGCCTGCATGAACCTCATGTATACCGCAAGCTGTTCATCATAAATAAGGCACTTCTGAAAGACCTG
Organism: Clitarchus hookeri; assembly: GCA_002778355.1. Classification (NCBI taxonomy): domain Eukaryota; kingdom Metazoa; phylum Arthropoda; class Insecta; order Phasmatodea; family Phasmatidae; genus Clitarchus; species Clitarchus hookeri. The sequence goes on along the minus strand of NQII01002001.1, from coordinate 48,366 downwards.
CTTACGAACTGCTTCTCGGACTACTTTTTACTTCCACCTTATGTANATCTCTTTCTATTGGCAGCATTCAACTGCTGTCAATTAGAGCCCTGACCGAGCTCAAATAACTAATGGTTATGGACTAGTCCAAGTCTGGCGGGGGATTGCACACATCTAACAGCCTGATGTGATATATAAGTATACATTGTATACAGCCTGAAGTGGCAAACTTATATGCCTGGATGTTTTTGCAAAGACCTGATTCGCACTCCCCTCTAACTGCTCAGGAAGTTGTCTCCTGTTATACCGTTTCGGATCAGGCACAGGAGGAGCAACCCTGATCAAACCCCGCGGCACTTCGGCGTCGATAACATTGTATGGATGTGTATTATACGAATGGCATTTTATTTACTCCCTCGGGTTATCAACGTATCATCTTTTAACTACCTGAACTTCGATACCCGTTTCTTGCCCATGATTCGAAACAAGAGCACAGAATACTTAAGAATACATTCTAACGTTTCGCGCCAATGTCACGTCTCGCAAAATAAGTTAACGTGTGGAATGGTGGCAGTATCCCGAATTACCGCAGAGTAAAGCTGTACCTGGCATTCAAAAAGGTTTTATCGGAGAAGAAGAAACTTCTCTTCGTAGATTTCTAGACGAGAACCGACAACGGCGCATGGGAGAGAGATTGTTCTAGTATTACAGAGCCGCGGTGCGGCATGTGGTTGTGCTTAACGTGCCTGCATGAACCTCATGTATACCGTAGGCTGTTTATCATAAATAAGGCACTTCTGAAAGACCTGCTTACGAACTGCTTCTCGGACTACTTTTTACTTCCACCTTATGTAAATTTAATATTGCCATGTGCCTGATCACATTATTCATGCGTCGGTCACCGTAAAACTATGACATTATTTGAAATGTAAATGTTTCACGAATTTCTTAATTCTTACATTTAAAAGTATTAGAAGAACAGAATGCAAGTGAAATATTTTCAGCATCAAGAAATACTTACCGAACTCTTTTCATTCAACATTAAAACATGGAACTACTTTCCCTCCGTCGTTACCAACTTAACTGGGCGCAAGACAGACATGATGTCCGTTAGAATATGCGCAGGTAGGGGCAGTGGCATTTTTCAAAGGTTGATTTCAAAATTACTTTCTTTACCGCGAACGGCCTTTAACTAGGCAGTAAACACCTTTCAGTGCGAGAGACTTTCTCTGGCATCCCATGAAATTACCTGTTAGCCAAAGTAATTAGGCAATGTAACAAGTACATTGACACACAGCGAGGTCTATGAACGAGTGCTTGAATCTCGGCCGTGCTACTCCAAGAAAAAAAAAAAATATTTTTCTTCCTGAAAGCGGTACACGCACTGACATATTTTAATTTTCTAACTTCTGTAGAAGGAGATTGTATTAGAACCACGGGATATCCCGTAAAGATTTCACGATTAAAAATTATGTTTTTGTAAATTTACATAACGATCGAACAAAATAGCCTGTCAATTCCATTGCACATGTTAGAACTTTTTAATTCGAGCACAATGTACTCGCTTTTACGTTGTCTGAAAGTCACGCAAAACGGTAAGGGATTTAAACAAATATTCAAATACATGAATGTTGTATTTCCTAATGTTTTCTGTAGCATTTAATGTAAAAAAAGAACAGCCATCCATTTAGTATGTGTATATGTATGCGTTTGTTTGGGCGTGTTGTGGGTGAAGGGGATTATGGAATGCTTAATGAGTAGGTCTATAGCCAAACTAATTTTTTTGTATGTGGATAAAAAAAATGCAATGTGCATAAAGCAGAAACTATGGAGGAATTTCAAAAGCGACTCACACAAACACACACACTTCCGTCAGGCACAGCGTAATGGAATGCCTTCAGACGCCGCTGGGAACGTGAGTGGTTACTTCGAAGCTCAGCACGGCGGCCAAAGTAAACAAAGTCGTCTACGCAGATGACTTCTGATGGCGCATTCGCCGGCATTGTTCCACAGCTCAGCGACTGCAGTAATGGAGATAATGGCCGAGGCATGTGCAGCCTCACGTGGTTGCGGCTTGTAGGTGTGCACGCAACATCGCCCAGGCGGCCGCTAATTGCCCATAGATCCTGTACGTATGTGCGAGGTAGCTCGGGGGAACCCCAGCGTCCTTGTGCGTCGACACACACACACCCACCTCGGAAACAATAAACCGCGCGTGTTGGGCTTAGCTAAGACACAGCTAGGATACAGAGGTGAGACAATAATAATAATAATAATAATAATAATAATGGCGTGTGGGGAGTGCACCCAGGGCAAGGCAACACCCTCCGAGTGACGGTCTTTCCAGCTGGGACCCGTAGGTGACCGTCATCCCCGGGCATGACAGAAATGAGACCCTAGAATGGAGCGGCGCTGGAATGCAAGGGCGGAGGGAAACGGGAGTACCCCGAGAAAACCCGACGGCAAGCGGCATCGTCCAGCACGATTCCCACATGCGAAGATCTGGGAGTGAACCCGCCGGGGACCGAACCCGGATCGCCGTGGTGGGAGGCGAGTGCCCTGGCCACTGCGCCACCGCTGCTCCCAGAGGTGAGACATACGCTCGTACCGCGAACTCCAGGCGCACGCGCCAGCAAAATGGCGTCACTGGGCCTGCAACATGTCGGAACGCCGTTCGCCAATCAGCGCGTGGTAACCTCCTCGCCCTGTCAATTGCGACTCTCTCGCAGCGTACAGGAGCCAACCAAACACAAGGCAGATTCGCAAAGCCATCCAACGAAATGAGTACGCCCACATCAAAGGGCCCGACAAGCTGGGCTGGATTATAACCTTTAAATCCCCTAGACACAATCAATTTTGGTGCACCCATACATATAATTCAAAACGAAAAACAAAAAAACCTAAATTAAAATCGTATTTTTAGAAACTTAACAAAATGTGCACTAAAATGGAAAACAATGTTTATTTTTGCATCCTACTGTTTAATTTGTATCTGAAAAGTTTTTTTCCAGCTTTTGTAATTGCAGAGTCTTTGATCAGGTACTCAAAATAAATCTCACGTAATACGTTTTCTTCTGTACTAAGTAGAGATAAGGCTGCCACAACCTGCCTTGTGTGAATAGTTGGACTATGAGAATTGTTAACATATGTACTTAACAGAGAAAAATAAACGCTCGGCTTAGCAGTTTGTGACGATTAATGATTTAAAAAAAAACACCGAAGCAAATGTTTACATTTGGAAAGAAAGCGCATAAAACGTTGTCTTTTACAATTATTTTATAATTTTCAGAATGAGTGAATCTAGTTTTTGTTGCGTTGGACTTGTAACGCACATATGTGTAAAACCTCTACAGCTTAGCTGAGAATTTAGTGTTCAAGTCCTCTGGGTAAGTATTAACCGGTTTTTTTTACAGCACTGAGAATACCTTTTATTTTATTTTCAATTTTTGTGGGGTCTGTTTTAGCTTCATCGGTTGCAGTTTTTCATCATACAGTCCATATTAAATCTAACAACGTAACATTTCCGTGGTGCATACCTGTTCCTCGATGCCCTATGCGCGTGTTTACTTTGCTCAACGGTTAATCCAGCCTTGCCGCCTCGCTTCACTTCTGTACGGTTACGTGTTCTATGGTGTTGGCGTGTTCGCCACGACTCTCATCACCCCGGAAGAGAGCGCTGCAGATCACGACCACGTGGGAGAACACGCATGCGCCTCACGTTGCAAGATGCGAGATGAGATTATCCCGCCAGCTCTTCGTGCCCACCTTGCACTCTTAATGTGTTATCACGCGGAAGATGGAATCGTGCTTCGCCGTGGAAAACACACATTTTCCTTCTTAGAAATGTATTTGCAATAACTATAGGTCGGTTCGTCATCAATTTCGCGTACGCAAAGAGACGTCTGCGCAGAAAGTTTACAAAAATGTGTGGTGCGTAATGAATGCACGCGTCTTACCTTCAACCAATCATACAAGACTAGAAATTAACGAAATTTTATTGAAGGTGTGACTTGTTAGAAAATATAATAGTTCAGATATATATTTTTATTTAGAAGGAGTAAAATAAAAATTAAAACATAACTTTTTTTTTTAGAAATTATACATTCAAATTAGCAAAATATATAATAAGGTGCTATTGTTCTTGTCTCCTTTAATTCTAATTGGTAAAGACTTTTCGTACACTACACGAAATAAAATATCTACTACACTTTGAGAATGTTCCTACACGACACGTACGCGATGACAATGAACTGTTTCGTTAAAATACCTTGTTTCATTCTGATACATACATATTCATTACGTACACGCAACCTGTAGCATAGACTCCTCTGACATATGTATTTTTGAGACTCGGTTATTTGTTCACTGGTTGTTTACCTAATGGGTAGGCATTTTTATCTCAAACCAGTTGGCACGGGATCACAAGTCAAACAGCATTTTACTCAACGGACTTCTGTCACACACGCCAACAAAATGGGGTCACTTGTCACGAACATGTCGGAACGTCGTTCACCAATCAGCGCCTGGTAACCTTCTCGGCAGTACAGCCAAAAGGAAATATTCCACAGTACGCGGTAGCCAATCAGACACAATGACTGTCCCCAGAGTCTCGCGCAGTCAATCAGAAAAAGGGTTCACCCATCAAAGGAACTACGATGCCATTTCGTCTCCCCGTACTTACCTATTATGTCAAGGGATTTGGACATATTTTTCGTTGCAAATCTGTTATCGGCTCAGTGTTAAAATAGGCCGGGAAACTATAGCTTAACTTTATACACAGCAAAAGATACACGTGTTTGAAGCTTAGCTTATCATAAAATGAATTCTCGAAATTTTCCAGTTCCTAGCAATAACACGAAATATCCGCATGTAAATGTACAATTTTGAAATTTCTGTCTTATATTAAAGGCACGATTAAGTATTCGTAAATGAACTACAGCAATTAATATTATTTGTTTTTGAATTTATGAATAATGTGAAAGATCAAGCAATTCCATCACTTTCTCCTGCACTCTCAAATGCATTTAACCCATTAAGATCCAATGTGTACATAGATCAAAATAGGCTAGTAAGTACTCTTCTATATGTTCTTCCCAGGTGTAAACAGATTCGCAAACTGTGACACTTGTCTAGGTTATGACTGGTTCTTATTTATGTAGCCAAAAAAAATACCCTGCGCCTCATTGGCTGCGATAACAAAACAATTGCTATGTCGACTTGAGTACAGCACGCATCACAACATTTCTTATTTGCAACACAAAACAAAAATAAACATTAATATAGTAGGTTCTGATATGGCTGAAGCACAGAGTAGGTAAGACTATAGATGTGTATAGATGTGAAATAGCTGCTTATTCCGCCACGCCACCAAAATGGCGTCACTAGCCAGAAACATGTTGGAACGCCGTTCACCAGAAAGCGTCTGGTGACTTACTTGCCAGCCAGTAGCCCAGCCAATAGAGTACATTTCGCAGCACGCGGTAGCCAATCCGACACAAGGCCCTTTCCCAGACCCTAGCACAACCAATCAGAAAATGAGTACACCAACATCAAAGGAACCGCCACGCCATTTCGTCTCTTTATTTATTTACTCTGAGACTGAGCTATGCATTTTGGAAATAAATGATATGTAAAAACTAAAAAAACATTTGAAAAATCATAATAAAAGAAAAACACGAAGCTTGTTTATGCAGTTTTTACTTCTGCTGATTGGTAGAGCTATGTGGATTTCGCACGTTCCTTTGAAAGGAAGCAGGCTACATACACTACAAACATGTATACTCTGGAATTCTGTTTAACGATTTGATCATAGTGGTTGTTACACGCCCTGTTACACCGTTTAGCCAGTAACAAACATGAACACGTGCAACCAAGTATAATAGAAAAAAATCTGCACCAACGTTGAGCCAATAACAGACCTGCAAGGAACAAAAACCTCAAATCCCGCCACACGGTAGGTAAGTTCATGGAGACGAAATTGCATAGCGGTTCCTTTGAAGTTGGGCGAAATATTTCTCTGACTGACTACGCGAGACTCTGGGAACGGGCTTGGCGACTGATTGGCTACCGCGTACTGCAGAAGATTCCGTATTGGTTGGGCTGCCGGCTGGCGAGAATGTCACCAGGCGCTGATTGGCGAACGTCTAAGTTGTTCCCAAACGAATTCACGATATCGAAGTACTTCTACTGGTTGGAAGCTAAATCCCACTTTCAGAAATTGGAATTCTATCCGGGGGGAGGGGGGCATATTAACCTGTCCGACAATCGGGGACGATTTTACCATTCGATACACAGTTTCAAAGGCACACAGGAGGGGGCGACTATAGAACGCTCCAATATTTCCATTCGGTGAAAGAAAAATCCTCTATCTACCGTTTACATGAGGTCTACGTAAACAGCAAAAGACATAAAGAAAATTGATGTATCGTTTTCGTTGCAATGTACCAGATTGTTTAGTGGTTATTTCACATCTACTTCCACCCCTTTATGGTCATTTATACTTTGGAAGTTTACTTCATGCGATAGGGACTTTCTAGGTGGGTGCGAGAAATGTTCCATAGTCTTCTAGAAACATGCATGTGTAATCCATTAAGTCTATCTGGGGACAAAGATTTCATGAGCCTCCGTGTTGAATGTTTCCAACCTCACAGAAAACGTCCGTCGGGGTGTGTAGGCTAATTGTATTCATGGCCGCTACGAGAGGAGGGGGGTAGGAGTAAAATTATTATGAGGTACATCTCAATCAATACCTATTTAAGCATCAGATTCCTTACTAGCGACTTATATTTTCGAAGACCTCTCAACTTTTGATCCTCGACTTCCAAGCGTTAAATTAGCTGCGTATTGTGTATCATGTCAGGCAACAATCAGTGCCCATTTGTTGGAAAAGAAAGGCCTTCAGCTGTATTCTTTCTTACCCTTTTTTTTTATGCCGTGACTCATTACTCTAATCAGCCGGTCCCTCAACATCCTTTAATGAACCGTGATGGCAACACGAACGGCAACATCATCGTAACTTTTACCTTTTCAAACGCTGACGCGTGCTATTCATGTCACATTTATTATTAACATTCGTTTGTTTGGCACGACCAAAATAATTTTTATAAGAGCAATTAAGTTATTTGTCGTTGAAGGATTTATTTTCCTTATTTGGTTGGGGTATCTAAACACATGTCCGACTGTTAGGGTAATAGAGTTTCGGTTATTAAAAAAAGAGCAGGAGTGAGGTTAAAACCCGTAACATTTGCACGAATGCAACGCCTGAGCGATTTTGGCAATTTTTGTGTCGTGTTAATGTTATTCAGATGGATTTTTTTTTTGCCATTGTTAACCATAAATAAATACACAAAAAATACTGTTACTATCAAAATTGTCAGAAGATTACATAAAAACTCTTGAGTTGCAAATACGTACGAAAACAACCAAATGACCCCACTATCGTGCAGTTAACCAAATACATGTTGGTACTGTACCAAGTTCATTTTGTTACCGTCAGAAATTATGTAATAATTGACATTGCATTGCTCCAGGAAACAAAATGCTTATTCACTTCAAACAATATTTGTGACATTTACGGTAACCTAACAGCTTAATTGAAAATTAGTTGTGTGTGCTAAATACATATAGATGATGATGTATCAATCAAATAATTATTCAGCTTAACGAATTATTTTTAATTACTGTAATTTATTTAGCCCAAATGAGAGAATGCGAATGTTTGAAGCAACAACGGGTTAGCCAAGTGAACAAAATATTGTTCATTTTAAACAAGTTCTTTTCAACCAAATTTATTTGGTATCTGAAACTAAATCTGTATTTCAGTGCACATTCTTATTGCAGGATTACGTACCTTGGTAGAATCGTTGTGTTTTAACCTGCCTTAAAATATTATCGCCAATTGTAAGTTACGTTTAAACAAGTAAAATACACTTTGGGTTTGTGTCGGGTGGCTATCTGACTCTGTAGCAGTTCCCATGATTTAATCCAAGTCAGCGTAAGTTGATCTTTGTCACCTTCAGATTTTCGTTTATGGTGAACGGTGATACAGTTGCAAAAAAAATTAAAACGTAGGCGTATTTATTTTAAAGATACAGCCCCGAGTACTTCGCGAATTCGTTCGGTACAGAGGTAGACTTCAAACACCTGTTATTTTCTACTACTACTGTGATTGGACGGTAGTTCTTTAGACACGCCCCGTACAAAGGCCTCACTTGATCACAGCAACCCATAAGCAAAAGATAGTCTCTCGAGTGTGTAGAGGACTGTCAAGTCTAGCCTACTGCCACATCAATCCGCGAAATAATCGGGCCTCTAGTTATTAGAGTGCTCTCAGATAAAGTTGTGGAATTCGTGTAGATGTAGGGCATCATCGGATACACCAAAAGCTTGAATAACATCTGGTAGGATTAAAATAAAATGTTAACTCTTGTGCTGTCTCTTTCAGTGTCTTGAAATAAAACGTAATTACAAACTAGCTTCCTCCTGAAAATTCTTTACACAAGCTGATAAATATTTATCCAGTAAAAAATATCTAATTTTTAAAATATACATATTTTTTTAACAAGGAGAAAAAGCCTAGCTTTCAAGAAAGAAATCTTTCGATTATGCCCACTGATAAGCGATTATCTTTTAACAATTTTGCAAGCCATACTTAATTAATTTTTTCTGTCAATCGTGTGCATTTACGACTCCCGTAAAAATTAATTTCTCGATGAACTTAACGACAGCTACTATCAACTGTGGTCGATCATTGTAAATATGGAGTTTTCAGAAAAAATAAGAATTTTATTCCTACGTCAAATATGACTGTGATGCGTGCAAAATAAAAAATAAACCTAACCGAATTTCAGTTGCCTTTAAATAAGGCAATAAGAGTAACATGGAACTACTTTTCCTGTGTCGTTAGAAACTTTACTTTGCGCATGAAATTCAAGTGTGCCCATCAAAATATATGCACGCAGGGGCAGAGATGTTTTTGGAATGTTGATTTTAAAAATGCTCAATAACCCGTGAACAGCATATATATATGTGTGTGTGTGTGTGTGTGTGAGAGAGAGAGAGAGAGAGAGAGAGAGAGAGAGTTTAAAGTGAGTGCAGAAATAGTGACAGTGATTTTCTTTTTTAAAGGTCGTTCCGGCAAGTGTCCAAATAGCCACGCGAAGAAGCTATTTTTAGCATAATCTGAAAGGAACAAAAAATTACTGCGGGAAAAAGAAAGGATGTGAAGGATAGCACAGTAGTTGTGGGTAGTTAGCGCCGTCGTGAGCGGAAGGCAGGCGGACGGAGGAAATGTGTGCCAAATAGCGACGTTCTTGCAGCGGCCGTCACGTACGGTCGGCCGAGGAAGGATTGCCGGGTATTATCGGAATTGCCACCGGCGACGGGGGCCTGGAGGTCGTCGGAAGCAACGGCCCGCCCGAACATGTCATCGACCTTGCGCGGGGCGGATGATCACGCACTCCACGCGCGGGGGAGTGAGGGAGGGGGAGAGACAATGACAGCAAGACGAGGACGACGTCGACGAAGGCCGTACCGTCAGCAGCTGAGACTGCTGACGATGGTTCCTTCATTTACTGACGCCACTTATGAGTCACTGACGTTCGTCGTTTTGGCGTCTGTTCTGGTGGCTACACATTCCTCTGGGACGACCAGTGGCGTGTGGCGAAGTGTTGCAAGGTGAACTGGTGTTTGCTCAGTGCTGCATACACTCGGTGCTCGCGGCAGGAATCAGTAACCAGAGTGGTGCCGGGAGAAACTGAATGCACTGCGGCCACTCACTGGACAGCGGAGAGCCACCCATTACACAAGTGCCTTAACGTCAAATGTAATGCTACACTTACGTGGCCGACGTGTAAACTAGCAAACGATTAGGTATAGCACAGAGCAAAACACAGCTTACCTGGAAACAGTTTATCACGCGCTGCAGGAGACCACTGGTGTGCGGAAAGTAGGGCAGTCACCAACAGTTGCCGACGAACAATCATGGTGGCGCCGGTAAACGATAATTATGTAGTCCATTCACGATTATTTCCAACTTTTCTGAATCCCTGCTGAATTTCTACTTTCAGGATTTTTCTCCGCCTCATGCAAACGAATCCTAACTAAATTTATAAAAATTACACCAGAAGGACAACGCACCACATTCGTGCGCACTCCCATTAAAAACATTTTTGCATAAGAACTATTTCTTACTAGACATTACAAACACGCCTATTTTCACCCTGTTTGTTATTAATATTTATTATAAATTACTACTTATAGTTAGTAGATAAGATAAATGTAAAAATCCAATTCAACCAAAATTAAAATACTATTATTTTAACAAGAGTGTAAAACGTTCTGATACGTGGAATATTTAAGAAACCACAAAAAACGGCACACAGTAAGTGATTTTTCAAAGGTTTGATTTAAAAAGTGCAAAGAAACCGTCAATAAGCTGTATTGCTTTTATCTGCCGCGGATACGAAGAGAGGATGGATTAGTATTCAATTATTTCCCCCTGAATTGAAAGTACACGCCATAATTTTTAAAAATAAACCTTCCTTATCATGGGAAACACACACATCGCTAGTGACACGACAAGAAACTCGTCGGGCATAACGGGCGCAATTTTTTTCTACTGGTGGCACTACTGACGAGTGTTCCGTCCCCGAAACCACTGATTGGTCGTTGACGTTCCTAAATGGTTCTCTACTGAGCAGTAACCTCAGAAAAAGGAATGTAGCCGAAGTAGTGGTGGTAAAGTATTTTGATTCAAGGAATTATGGCCGGCTTTAGTATTAAGATAATACTTACACGTGATCCCCTTTGGGAGGCTGATGTAGGTACATATGGTTAGCTCTATATTTGACCAGGGCTGGCAATAGTCCTGGTACATAGGTCGCCAGGAATGTGTACTTAAAGACTTGCAACGTTTCTTCACAAACACCACACGATGAAACGACAGGAGAATAAGTGCGAGACCAAACCCGGACTTGCAGTGCCGAAAGGACTAATGTTCAAGGTTGACCATGAGCAGCGACTACGGGTCGCAGGGACTCGCCGACACACAACACGCGAGAGTTTAACTAGCCAGGGGGCCGCGGTGGTGTAGTGGTCAGACGACTCGCTTCCCGCCTAGGAGAACCGAGTTCCCAGCGGTGTCGATCCCGGATTTTCGCACGGGGGAATCGTGCCGGACGACGCCGCTGATCGGCAAGTTTTCTCGGGGATCTCCCGTTTCTCTCACCCTACTCAACTTCACCTCCATCGGCTGTCAAGACCTCGATGTTAAGAGCTACCTAGATCTCTCCACCTTAAAACAGCTACTTGCAGATGCCACAGTATGTTCTACATACATCACGGCACTACAATACGCCGTTCGGGGGACTGGCGTGGAGATTCACTCCCCCCGGTGATACACCTACATACACGTAAATTCATTAAGATAGCAACAGTGGTTAACAGCTATAAAAACGGCTCCTGAGCCCAGCTCAAACACAAAAACTGCATACCCGCCTCCGGCTGCAAACTAGATTTGTTAACCCTCTCGAACGAGTATAAGATCTTCAATACCCTTGGTCTCGTGACAACACTGCCTCCGGGGCAGCGTTGACAACCGTACGGAAATTTCTGTGCAGGTGCGGAAATTCCATCGTTTAAAAATAAATGTACGGAGCTTTTTAATGTACAGTTCGTATAATAACTATACGGAAATTTTCTCGTGTGCATGTTTTATCTGGTTGATTAATAACACTAAAGGTAACATGTTGATCATATGTGTATTGTTTCGAATAACAACCACACTTAAACAAGTGCTTTAAAAGAAATAAATAAATGAGGTATACAGAGACACATTTCAATTCAAGAATAACACATGGCATTTAAATTAGATTAGGTAATGCATTTAAAACGTTACTGTTTGCATATAAAACTGAAATTAGTTTCATGTGTATGAAATATTTCTGTATGGCTACAGTGGCTCATTATGTAAATTCTATTTACGATAACCATGACTACAAGCACAGATCAAGATATCAATGCCTGTTTTATTTTTGGTCCTTTTTAAATGCATGTATGGAAATTGTCGTGATGGTACGTATATATTAGCCTACAATCTGAACACATACATTTCCCAACGCATATGAGAGATCGGCGGCGATAATGTTACTTCTACTACAGATTGGGACGATCAGCGTCAGAAGTTTGGCAACCAAACATTTTCGCCACTAGGTAAGCGCTAGTGTCGCATGTGTACCAGATGTTCTCTATTTTCTACGTTTAAAATAAGGCTAATTGTAATAATCATATACACACGTAAAAAACCTTCGTAACTAAGTAAAATCTTTCTTTCATAACTCACGTAGCTTAACATTTTAATTAAAAGCAACGTTCGGAACAATTTGCAACTGGCGGGGCGGAAATTTTCCCCAGGCCAAACTCTCCCATGATAAATCACTATTTGTTCCCAACCTGAGCTGAGTATAATAAACTTTAGCGTTGTTAGTGGAGGGGAGGTGGGGGTGGGGGATGGTCGCTCGTGTAGCGTCGGGTCGCGCGTGCGCAGTTGAAGGATGCGTCGGGCGCGGGTGT
>NQII01002001.1:11965-26186 GCA_002778355.1 Clitarchus hookeri | reverse complement strand
AATATTACGTCGATAGCACTCAAAGTTTTTAACTCCCGTAATCTTCCGTCCCTAGTCACGAATGCTTGTGAATATGCACAGCAGTCAAAAGTGTAGATTTTTTTATTTGATTTTATAGTTTCTTTATTTAATCTGACAAGTTATAAAGGTGCGAATAACATATGAGCAAATTTACAATACATGTGTACCAACGCAGATTGACGTCCTTGCACAGAACCAGATAGTTTGTGAACCAATAAGCTGAAAAAAGAGAAAGAAACCGGTAAATACAAGGAGCCTGGCGAAAATAGCCAAAACCCCCGGTGTTTGAGCTGGTCGCCACCCCGGGTAGCTCCCCCACGTGCCCTCGACGCGACGCGGCCGAACGTACGTGCTCGGGGTTTTCTCGTCTGGTCGCCGACGCCCATGAAACCACTCCTCGCATAAGCGACGCTTATTGTCTATTCACCTCAGGCGTTATGAACGCCTGTTATTACGTGTAGCACTTTCTCCTGTTGACAATGTCGTCTCGCCACGCCTTCATAACCGCTACCACTACTGCTTCTGCTTCTGCCACGCCAGTCTTCGAACGCCGGAGCTCATGGCACATACGCTTTTACTTTCATGTCGCTAGGAAATCTACAGTATGGTTAAATACACATTGACTCTTTGTTATGATCGTTGGAGACCGCGATTAGGCGTGCTTCTTGCTACTTTGGGCCAATCGCAAAAGTTATAAAACTTACAACAGTTTAATGTTTAGTTTGTCTCAAAATTAATCCGCAAAATTTTTAAGGTCCCTACACATTTTACGTTTTTATTTTATGTTTTTTTTTTTGCTGTTTATCCCAAGCAACATTCGTTACCAGGTATTTATAATATTTGGATCCCGCCAGCATTCAAATAGTTTTTAACATTCTGAGTGCTAGCGACGTAATATTACGTCACCAGAATTTGTCTGACTTGTGTGGAGTTTGCCGTAACATTACGACGTACCAATTTCTTGAAAACGAGGAAGAAGAAATATTACTTCGCCTGTAGTTTTCACAACGTTATCTGCAACGTAATATTACGCTAGCATCACTCAATGTGTAACTTACTCAAATAAACAGGATGGATTGTATACCATTTTAAGTAGGAAAGAACATTTTATTGGAACGTTTTCAACTCGTCATTTTACTGGTACAGAGCCGGCAAGTTATGAACATTGTTTCGTTTGGTAAGCGTGTCCGGTGTTGTGTGACCAACACAATACGCTGACTAACAAGTATACATATTGTTACGCATTCGCTGCTTCGCATCCCGCGCGAACGAGTGGAAGTGAAGGAAAGCAGTTATATGGTAGCGACCGGCCTATCATAAAGGACGCCGCAGCACACGCAGATAAACTTACCTCAGCTCGCGCTTCGCTGACCATGAGAAGCTCATATTTCTCAATTTATCACACAGGAACGTCGTTGTCGTCACTATTACTTTTCCCAGAACATCTTGGATTACCGAGAATGTTCTAGACGGCACCTACCTCAAGTATAAATACCACATGCGGGCCTGAAGAGTCGAGAGTTTGGCAGTTCGTGCGACCTTAAGCGACAGTTGGGCGATTCCGGAGCGGCGAGGGACGACTGCAGCGATCTGCGAGAGTGCGTCGGCGAGCCTGTGCAGTGAAGAGAAAGAGTAATCTGAGGGATTGCGGACTGTATTCGTGAGTTTTCTCCTGAGTTTCCTCGGGGTACTTCTCGGATCTAGTGCCGCCTCGAGATCAGACCTACCTTTGCTGAGTGGTGACCAGTAAAGGGACAATTAGCCAAGTGTATGTGTGCATTGAAATTGAATAAGATCTCAGTGACGCTGGGTGCGCTCCCTCTCAGCGTGGGTCGGGAAGAGGCACGGACTCTACTTAATCAGTCTGCCGTGTACAGCGATGGACCTGTGAGCAGCTATAATCTGCACTGTGCAGTTCCCTAGAGCCGGCAAAGTGAGCGCAGTGTATAAGGGCAGTGTCGGTCCTGGGCCTTGGCCCTTGGCCAGTGAGGCTGAAATCGTCACAAAAGTGTGAATAGAGACTGTTTATAGTGAAAGTGCAAATGTTTGTGTAGTGACTTTTGTTTTACAGAAGTCTGCACAATGAGTTACTGGTGAACTCCCAATTTGATTTACTCTAGAGCAGGTCTATGGAGTGAGCGGAAGGAGGAAATCAGAATATTAGTGACAACTGACATGCCCAAGACATTTGTTCTTTGGGCGGTCACCAGATTGCTGGACCCAGGGATATCGTGGGAGCAACTGGAAGAAACCAGCGACTCCAGAAAGTGGTGTATGAGAGAGATTCATCCACTGTTCCTGAGAGTATAGAATGTTACCGTGGTACAGTATATAATGGAACTCACCAATAAGGTGAAACCCAAGATTTGACGGTGAAGTAAGTGGAGTTACTCTACCAGGAACTGGTGGAGTACTCCACTGACGCCAACAAATATATGAACAGGAATAATTGTCATTACATTCTCCCAAGGCCTGCAAAGTTGAAAGCATATTTGAACAGTGTTCTCATGGAGAATACTAAGGGGAAAGGAAACTTTCAAGGATTGAAGCAAATTGCGCAGGGTGTATCAGAAGGCAAAACCTTCACAAAAGCTGTCACGACTGTCATTCCATCTGAAATGACAAAGAAGGCAGAGGCGAAACCTCCAAAGAAACTAGTGATGGTGATCCCGGAAAAGAAGGATCAGATTAGTAAGGAAACCAAAGAGTTGTTACAGAAAACTCTTAACGCTGTTAAGGAAGGGTTAAAGAAACAAAATATGTACAGATTGAGGAATGGATGAGTGATTGTGGAGGCGGCTGAGGACCTCACTCTCCAGAAAATACACACAGCTTCCAGAATAAAACGCCTAGGGCTTAAACTGGAAGAGCGTGGATGCTCTCAAGATAACAACGGTTCCCACGATAAGGAAAGATGATATAAGGGCAAACACAGTACACATTATGTTCGAATGCTCAGCGCAGCTGAGAGAGACTATTATTGAAGAGGATAAGATCTACATCGACTTTGTCTTTTGTAGAGTAAGGGACTTTGTGAAGCCTCTCAGATGTTATAAGTGCCAGAAGTATGGCTACCTTGCCATGAGATGCAAAGGAAAAGATACCTGTTCAACATGTGCTGAAGGACAATCACAAAGAGTGCAAAAACAAGGATGTCACCAGATGCGCAAACTGCAAAGGGAAGAACAAGGAACATGGTCACAGTGTTGACACAAGGGAGTGAACCGCTTACATCTGATCCTATCAACAGGAGATAGTCCGTACTGACAATGGCTACTAATTAAGTGATATGTGGACAGATCAACCTGCAGGGTTCGGTGGTGGTCACTTCAGAAATTGCTAAAGTGGCAGAGGAATTGGGTAACGAAGTACTGTATTGAAATGTTATGGGATTACCAGGTATTGTGCTGACCAGTGGTGAAAATTCCAAGGCTGAGATATGGTTGTGGAAGCAACACACAACAATACACCACCTTGTGTCACAATTAATGGTGAGAATCAGCAAGTATGCTGGGTCTCTTCGTATTTTCAGTTTGCTGAGAATAATTAAGTTCATCTTGCGGCATGGGATAAAATCCGGGACAGTTGGCACACTACTGAAATGGTAATAGCAGCTGGTGTAAATGCCAAGTCGCAAATGTGGTTCTCGCAGAAAACTGATGACAAAGGAGTATTGGTAGAACAACTCATCATGGCAAGAGACTTGCGCGTTTGCAACATGGCAGGACATGTGGCCACATATGTGACTCCAGCACTCGATACAGATACTTATATAGATGTTACTCTGTCCACTGCAAAAACTGGTAGAAAAGTAACAGAATGGGAAGTCATAGAGGACAACGCAAGTGACCACCGGTTCATCCTGTTTGTTGTGGACCTAACAGAAATACATGAGCACCAGGTACACGCACAGGGGTGCCAACTGGGAAAGGTTCGACCTTATACTCCAAGCAGAAGCTGAAGTACTAAGCAGCATTGAAGATCCTCACTAGATAGCTGAGAAGATCACAACGGCAATGCAGAATACCGGCGACCAGGCGCTAAAGAAGGTCACGACTCAAAATCCCTCTAACAGATGGTGGGATGACGAGCTAGAAAACACCAGGAGATGCGTACGTCAACTCAGACAAAAACTTAACAGAGAAAGAAGATCTCAAGAGAGGCAGCGCCTGTTATAGGTGTACAGGAAGAAGAGGAAGAAACACTTCAGTGATGTTAGGAGAAAGAAGGCAGAATCATGGCAGAAAATAATAGAAGAAATGACAATGGAGACCCCTGTTGGGAAAAAAATTTCCGTTAACTCATCAGAAAAAGTTACCGTTTGTGCTTGATTATATACTGAACTGTATTCCTTCAATTTCAAAATAAGAAAGTTTTTTGGGCCAAGACCTTAAATTTGTGCTGTTAAATTGAATACCCGATGTTATTCTTTCTGAATGTAACAAGCAAGATCTTGACCACAATAGCTGCTACGCCAAAACCTGCACATTTAAGTAACAAACGAAGTCATGAGTTTTTAAATCAGAAAGAAATAGAGAGTGAGGGGGTGGGGAGAAAGAGAAATATCTTGAGCTGCCGAATTTTTACTAAAAGAAACAAGTGCATATAAATAACCGATAATTATACTGCATACAAGAATGGTTTAAGATCGGTATAGGAAAAAGCAAAAATAAAATTACTTTGAAAATTCGTCATTAATAAAATAAGTGGTTATTTTCTTGTTCTTAGAGATTAATTATTTTATTTATTACCTGAATTAAGGTTTAAATAATTATAAACAACTTAGAAATTTTTTTTATATAGTTTGTAACAAAACGGAGTGTAGAAAAAAGAAATTTAAAAAAATGACAATAAGGGTTTAATTAAATGTATATAAATCTAACTGTTGATGTATATCTATTACCTCTATACGTTATAAAAGTTTCCTAATTTTTAGACATGTGTAATGTTTATGGTTAAGATATTAAAAAAGATAACAAGGATAAAACTGCTCACGTAATGACGAAACTAAGTTCGTACGAATACTCCGAAATTCCTGCAAGTTGCATATAATGTTTTTAAAATATGCCCTCAGTCTTGATATATTTCAACAACCCACACCTAAAACGAAAACATTACGGTACCTATTTTCACATAAAGTTACGGTGAGCGTTTTTTTTTGTACCCCGTGTCAAACCAACGGCAAAACGAAAATTCAAGCGACGTGATTGAAATAAAGAAAAAATTACTTTTGCTTCATGACACGAAAATTATATGGGTCTGCGAACGCAAGTACATGGTATGTGTTGAGAATGTAGAATGCAGTATCAAGGTCACGGAAAAAAAATATTATTTTTTTTATCGTGGAGAGCTTTTAGCGTAACTTTAATTGCAAGGACATTGCGAACACGCCGGATTCAAGTTCGTGATTTCATGATTGCTAGGGTTGCGCAAAGTCACTTCTTATTTCCATCTCTAAATGTACATTTATATTTCCTTTCGGATTCCATTTTGCTAGTGGTAGAGATGCCACGGTTGCGTGGTAGTCACACTTTTTGCCTCCCACGAAGGCGAACCTTGTCCGATTCCCGGCGAGCGGGATAAACCGGATTTTCTGATGTAGGGAACGTGGCGGACGGGTTTCCTTGGTGATCTCTCATTTTCACCACCATTTCATTCCGCTGATGCTCCATCCTGAAATCATTTCTCCCTCACCGGCACTCATGATTAACGTGGAAATGCCTTTCTTGTCTATCTCTTCTACAACAGAGTAGATAAAGGCTACAGAGACTTTCGCAAGTGGGAATCCTGCCGGACGATGCCGCTGGTCGCCGGATTTTCTCGAGGCTTTCCCGTTTCCCCCGCCCTTGCATTCCGGCGCTGCTCCATTTTCACCTCATTTCACCGTCATAGGCTCTCAAGAACTCTTTGTTATGAGCCACCCAAATATCTCAACTCAACTCAACTAGGAGTACCAGTTTTTCGCGAAAAGATTCCACGACTAGCTGTACTCCAAAACACGATATCTTAAATACACTTTCGTGGTTACATAATATATACTGTTATGCGTCTTAGCTGTCTGCCCTCGAATCAAGGACGTTTGGCATAGGAGTACCTAGATTCTGATTGGTCCAGACTTCCCAGAAGAACACGAGGCCAATAACACAAGTACACTGCAGCTTTGAACACAGAATTTTAAAGTCTAGCTTGTGCGGAAATCTTTCCGCAAAAATCAGGTGGTCCTTGATATCACTAGAGACCCAGCAATTATGCGAAAGATTCTTCGAGGACAAGCAGCTACATGTGCATATGAGTTTTCTTTTTTTTTTCAATTCTATCACAGTTTGTTTTCGACGCGGTATGGACGACTTTGAGCCAATAACGAAATTGTATGGTAAAAGAAAATTACTGAATCCTACGCTATCTTGCTGTCAATCAGCCCAGCCAGTAGGGAACCTTCTGCAGCACGCAGTAGCCAATCAGACACATAGTCCGTTCCCAGAGTCTCGCGCAGCCAATCGGAGAGTGGGTGCGCTCACACCATAGACTAAAGATGAGGTAGACCGATTATTCGTCTTCTGCGCACGTACCCAACATTGACCTGCCCCAAAGGAACACAACTGTCAAAGTCACATGGTCAACAATGATTAACGTGTTTTTTATAGCTTAGTTTGTAAATGAAAAGCACTTTTATTTTAGTAATATATATTTTATTAATTTTAATTTAATCAAACTGCATTTGAAATTGTTTAGAGGAAGTGCACAAACATCTCAAAGCACTTGCTTACGTATCAGTGTTCTAACCTCAAATCCAATCCATGCCGTTTTTGCTAGTCGTGTTGGCAGAAAAGCAGGTCAGTGTTGGTACACGGACACTGGTTGTGCGCAGCCAGCGAGATCGGTCTACCTCATCTTTAGTCTATGACCTACACCAAACGAATCGCCACGCCACATCGCCTCTGTAGAGTTGAGTTGAGAGATTTTTAGCGGCACTTAACAACGAGGTCTTGAGAGGCGATGAGAGCGAAGTGAGTTGAGAATAGAGCAGCGCCGGAATGCTAGGGCAGGGGGAAAACGGGATATCCCCGAGAAAACCCGCCAACCAGCGCCATCGTCCGGCATGCTTTCCACTTGCGAAAACCCGGGAGTGACCCGGCCGGGGATTGAACACGGTTCGCCTGAGGTGGGAGGCGAGCAGTCTAACCGCTCAGCCACCGCGGCCCCATGGTGCCCCTAGTGATAACGGACTCGGTGCTCGCGAGCCATGAGTCATGTTGCGGGCGGGTCTCGAAAGCACACGAGAGCGTGGGTGAAGCGTTTGGCGACCGCAGCCGGATAGGGATGTAGGAAAACCCCGCACGGGAGAGAGAGAATGGCGAGACCGCCAACGCTGGGTAAAGCCGCCGAAGCGCGGGTCGCGAAATTCAAATCCGCACGCAACAAAAGCTCGGATCGAGGCGGCACGCGAATATCATCCAGCGTGCGTGCCAAAGTTCTGCCGGGAGACGTGAATGAAGCTACCACAGCACCAGGAATTCGTGGCGACCACCCCAGGCTGGATATTTCAGTTTAACTATACAGATGCGAAATATGACATGGCGGTTACTTTTACGTGGGCGTACTCGCTATCTGATTCGCTGCGCGAGGCCGTGGAAGAGAGTCGTAGGTGTTACTGACTATTGCGTGCCGTCGGAGGTTCGTTATTGGCTGGGCTGTCGGTTGGCAAATAACTTACCAGGCGTTTATTGGCGTACGACGTTCCGACATGATGGCGGCAATTGCCGCTATTTTCTTGGCGTGTGCTGTTGGAGTTTGCATTAACACTTTTCATGCTGTACATATTTACAGGCATTCCAGATTAATTAGAATTATGTCACTTATATTTGCAATTATAAGAATGCCGTTTCTGTTGGTTACTGTATTCCCACTTATCTCTGTTCGAAAGGTTCGGGCCACATTTACACATGGTTACTCCACAGAATGTAATTAATTACTGGTTCGCTCTCAACCAATGGAATGTCGAATTGATAATGACCGGCAAAATTCGCGTTGTTTTGTGGGTCTATACGAAACTCTAAGACACTATATGTTCGTATTAAGTCTGCCATTGGTCGACAACTATTGTAGCACGCCCCAGCGACACTTTCAGCCAGTAGTAAATGCTAATCGCTTGAGTAACCAATAGTAACCAATCTGCAGTAAAGCGTTCGCAGTTGTAAATGACGTCCTATAGTTGCCAGTAGCCAATGAAAACATGAATAATGCTCAAGTAGACACATGTCAGTGAAACCTATAGCATCTAACCAAATAATAACGCGACTTTTGCAGGTCTCTACAAATTGATTGCCCCCCCCCCCCCCCNCCCACCACCGGTTCGCAACAAATCAAATATCCTTTCACATGTAACAGATGATCAGTCTATACTGTCCACTTCACTTGCCAGAAAAATATTACAATTTTTATTCATGATAATTGAGTGTTTATGCGTCGTAGAGTTGTTTTAAAATCCTGAGAAGCATTAAAGAAACAGTGAAATTGCATCCATGTCAATTTTGTTTTCAGTGGAAGAGAAATTTCCCTTTTTAGTGGAGCCCGAATTATACTCCGGCATAATGTTTTAAGGGTTAAAAGAGGCTGTTTCACTTTTATATTCTTAGTTATTCTGTGGTTTGGTGGCCAAATGCTACAAATACAGGCGTGAGGCCGCGCTTACCTGGTCCCACCTAGTCACAGATTATTCAATAGTATAGAGGCAAAACAGTAGCTTGTACAGCTAACTCTAGCCGCACATGCCAGAAAAAATGCCTCTATGGCCAATGACATGTCAGAACACCATTTGCCAATCAGCGCTTCGTAACTTACTCACCAGATGTCAGCCCACCTGCTATAAAAACGTTCGAGGCACGCGGTAGCCAATCAGACGCAAGGCCAGTTCCCAAAACCCCGTGCAGCCAATCAGAAGGACCCCAACGCAATTTCACATCTGCGTACTCTTCCACTATTTGCTGAGGGGCCCACGGTGGTGTAGTGGTTAGGCTACTCGCCTCCCACCTAGGCGCACGGGGTTCGATTCCCGGCTGGGTCTCTCCCGAATTTTCGCACGTGGGAACCGTCGTACCGGACGGTACCGCTGGTAGGCGGTATTTTTTCGGGGATTTCCCGTTTCCCCGTCTTTACCTTCTGGCGCTGATCCACACTCGCTTCACCCTCATCGGCTCTCAAGCCATCGATGTTAAGAGTCGCCCAAAAATCTCCATGTCTCCACTACTGTGTGCTGAAACGGCGGGTTCCCAGGCGGGTGACAGACGAGGCGACGCGCCTCCCACGACGGCGGCCCGAGAGACGACGACGTGACGAGAGACGAACTGCGCGACAAGCCGAGCTGGCCAACTTGCGGCTGACGAGGTCACCGCCCGCGACAATGGGCGATTGTGCGCCATCCTCGGCGAGGCTCCTCGCCTTGGAACAAAGCGGGTCCCCCTCTAGAAGACGAGGCTGGTTTAACGGTCCGCTGGCCCGTCCGCGATCACACATCAGTCGAGAATGCAGGAGTGAAATAGCTGCTCATACAACAAACTCCAACCCCACATTCCAACAAAACGGCGTCACTGACCAGTAACGGGTCAGAGCGCCGTTGGCGGCAAGACAATTTGTGTTCCAAAACTCTTTAATTCAGAACCACTTTCGTGTTTGGATCATTTGATTTGTTACGCGTCTATCTGTCTGCCTGAGAATCACGAAGGTGGCACGTACGGATTTAACTCCGTGCTCTGCTGTTGATAGGTGAGGTGGAGCCANGTCTGCCTGAGAATCACGAAGGTGGCACGTACGGATTTAACTCCGTGCTCTGCTGTTGATAGGTGAGGTGGAGCCACCCTCGGGTGGAGAACCTCCGCCCAATGCGATCGGAAAGGGCCTTATATCTTTCTATTGGGTGCATTCAACTGCTCCCAATTAAGGAGTTATTGATCTAACTCCAAATGACATGTACCGGTATTATGCCTGGCAGAGTGCACCTCCACGTTCTGATACCTGACGTGNTAACTCCAAATGACATGTACCGGTATTATGCCTGGCAGAGTGCACCTCCACGTTCTGATACCTGACGTGAATGTCTGTTGTGACAACTTATATGCCTGGGAAATTCCTGATCCTGAGGTGCACTCTTAAATACTTCCATAAGCTCNGTCTGCCTGAGAATCACGAAGGTGGCACGTACGGATTTAACTCCGTGCTCTGCTGTTGATAGGTGAGGTGGAGCCATCCTCGGGTGGAGAACCTCCGCCCAATGCGATCGGAAAGGGCCTTATATCTTTCTATTGGGTGCATTCAACTGCTCCCAATTAAGGAGTTCTTGATCTAACTCCAAATGACATGTACCGGTATTATGCCTGGCAGAGTGCACCTCCACGTTCTGATACCTGACGTGAATGTCTCTTGTGACAACTTATATGCCTGGGAAATTCCTGATCCTGAGGTGCACTCTTAAATACTTCCATAAGCTCTGGATGGTGTCTCCTGTTATACCGTATCGGATCAGGTACAGGAGGGTCGAGCCGTGTGGATCAAGCTGTATAAGATTACAGAAAACATGCCCGAGAATCACGAACTGTCAGTATCGAAGAAACTTAATTCTGATTGGCTCGCCCATGTAGCAGTCAAGTCTTCACACGAAGACGGGCGGCCAATAGCAAAAGGAAGACTGCAAGTGTGCATGTAGGTTATTGAAGCCTAGATTCCGCGTAAATCTTTTCGCGAAAAACAGGTGACTCCAGCTATTCTGTGCCCGGATTACGTCCCGTGTGGCCTTTCGCTAGGGGCCTGCGAAATTCACGTTTTTTTTTGTGGCTGCAGGTTTTGCGGCCCCAAAGCAGGCACACGCTCCACCCTCTCACTCTGAAACTGCCCTCGAATGAGTAAGACAGTGCACGTTACTTTCTCCTCTTATTTCCTCAGGGACTACTGTTAATTTTTTTGGAACTAATCGGTAGGGCCTACTCTACTGGATTTCTCAGTTAAACCTGTCCTACTCGCCAATCAAAATATTCCGACTTCATTCTTTGAAGCCTTTACCCAAATACCCCATCATGAGCAGGGCCAAATGTATTTCGCGAAAATATTCACGCGTAAGCTAGACTTTAATGTCCTATGGCATTACTTTGGTTACTCGCCATTTGTCTTTGTCGGGAGACAGTTCCTTACCTGACTGGGCCAATCAGAATTAGGTAACTTCGACACTGAGTGTCCATGATTCGTGGGCAGACACCTACAACTCGTGAGAGTTAAAATCATCCAGTTACGAAAGTGGACATGAGCTCTAGTATTATGGAGTACAAGTAGTCCTGGTATCTTTTCGCGAAAAACAGGTGGCGCTATCTAGTGAACAATTACATCTTTTTTTGTTTCGCATTACCGGAACAAAGAAGAATCTTAAATAAAATTTTAATAGTTCCTGTGGGAACGTTTTAAATATCTGCAAGTACCAAAGGTATTTCGAGTTGCATTATGGAGTATTACCTACCAANGTTCCTGTGGGAACGTTTTAAATATCTGCAAGTACCAAAGGTATTTCGAGTTGCATTATGGAGTATTACCTACCAAAGCAATTTTCAAAATTCTTCCTTTCACTCTCAGGCGTCTGTTGAGAATACAACCTGGAAATGACATGTTATAAATGTATATTCAAACGTACTTTACAGACTGAACCATTTTTTTCTCCATGAGCTCGACAGCGGTACCTTCGCTCTGAAAACCGCTGTTCTGAAAGACTGCGTTACAGTTTTTGAAATGTTACACTATAAATTCAAAACATTTAGAACTGGTCCCAATCAGCGAATTTGACTGCAGATCTGTTGAATCTGCTCCACTTGAATCAGTAAAATCCTACGTATCATTTAGTTTGCTGGCATTCACTGATTAAACGGTGGTTTCTCCTGATTCCTAGTGAATNCAGTAAAATCCTACGTATCATTTAGTTTGCTGGCATTCACTGATTAAACGGTGGTTTCTCCTGATTCCTAGTGAATCGCACCAGCCTGACAGTAACAACCTTGTACTGATTCACCAGTAGATAAACGCTCATTAACTGTAGAATCAGTAAAATAATTCTAATGATTGTAATCACCAATTCATATTTAGAGTTTTAAGAGTTTATTTTAAAAAAACAGTTAGACGCATATCTGGGAAAATAATTCACACTTCAGAAAATAAATTTTAAAACACTTTGCGTATTTCCAACACTTCTTTGAAGTCCTTCAGACTTCTATATCTTAAAAAGATAGACGCGGGTCTACGGAGTTTACTAGATTGCGTGTTGATGTAATAGGGCATTTAACACGCGCGTCAAACCCATGAAATTTAATAGGGATAGTGAGAATTTTAAGTCTGTTTCTTAGTGTTTAACACTTAAGATTCTACGTACGCCATATGAAGATGCCTCGTTTCAACCAAACTACGTGGAATTTTAAGGCAATATTACGTCTTCCTCAATCTTTGAAGACATTGTCGACTCATTGTTACGTCACCAGCAGTTATCACAAAGTTCACACCAAAATGATAGTTCGTCGGTAGCACCCAAAGTGTAAGTTAGTCTTATGAGCTGAGAAACTGTATCACAAAGTAGGCCTACTTTAAGAATACAGAGGTGAACCACAACCTCACACGCCAGCAAAGTTGCGTCACTAGCCAGCAAGATGTCGGAACGCCGTTCGTCGCCAACTAGCGGCTGATATTCCCTTTGCCAGCCGCATTCCGACCAATGATCAATCTTCTGCAGTGCGCAGTAGTTAAATCAGACACAAAGCCCGTTCCCACAGCCTCGCNGCATTCCGACCAATGATCAATCTTCTGCAGTGCGCAGTAGTTAAATCAGACACAAAGCCCGTTCCCACAGCCTCGCGCAGCCAATCAGAGAATGGATACGCGCACATCAAAGAAACCGTCACGCCGTTTCGTCTCTGACTACTTATCTACTCTGTGACTGTNACGCCGTTTCGTCTCTGACTACTTATCTACTCTGTGACTGTACCTTGCGTTACATGGGAAATAAAGTTTGTTTGGAACGCTGTCAACTCGGCATCATACTGGCTGGAAGCCAGCTGTAACGGGCTTTGTATGGTAAGCATATACAGTATGGCGTGGACAATATGAAGGCTTTATGAGGAAATACAGAGACCAATACAACCGATTTTCATGCAGTAGTGTACATATAGACGATACACTTCTGGCTTGTCTTCAATGTTTGCAAGTGTTAAGCTTTTCAGTTGTGTAATCCGTGTTGACAGCATCTATATATAACATACGTCGTTTGCCATAGAACTTGATACGTAAAAGTCGAAATTGGGCAAAATAAAGGGAGGAAATAATCTATTATTGCAAATATCTTTGAGGCAAACACGTGTAGGAGAAAAGATTTTAGAGCAAACGCCTTTGCGCAAATTATGATAAAGGCAAGCGAACTTCAGGACAAAATAAAGGCAGCGTGGTTTCTTTTTGCCCCTCGATTGCTAGTTCTATAATTTATCCATTCCAAGGTACCAGTAAACATTGCAAGCGACAAATTTAAAGCCATAGGATGGTTAGTCGGTCCACATTATAACTGCGGCAGAAAATAGTTCCCGCGGTATTTTGTAGTTTTTAAGGTCAAATGTTGTAATTAAAATTATTATACACGTCTTTATTTTGAATGCTCTAAAATATTAAAATACTCTTCGCGTACGCAATAATACATATGCTTGTGGCTTGGTTAAAACTTTATTATGTATTTGGTTTCGACGCATAAGCTGTTACTGTATGATATGAAATAGATGAAACAGATCAAAACGCATTAAGAAACCCCTGTTGTACAAAATGGCGGACACGGTGGGTTGGATTGAAGTGTCACCACGCTCCGAAAAACATAAAAAAGGAAACCATACACAAAACAGACATATGTACTTAACGCTAGGAGTAAAGAATTCCCTTGTTACAAATACACTAAATAAAACAAATACTAAATTTATGATGTGATTTTAAAGGGACGTGGTTCTGACAGCTAGATTGTTCATGATGTATATTTCGCTGGCTGCAAAAAAAAACACGTATTCCAAGTGTGCGGACAGGTGGAGTAATACAAGTTTCCGTATTGGAATGTACAGAATGAACGTGTCGGTTGGAAAGTGCCGCGGGATGAAGGGTCGATTGTGTGTGTCTACGTGCAGCAGTACTCTATGGCTGGGACGAG
>NQII01002001.1:0-11887 GCA_002778355.1 Clitarchus hookeri | reverse complement strand
GGCGAAGACGTGTGTCTGCCGGCGCGGAGTTATCTACCGCGGTTGTCCCACTTGGCACGACGACAACTACGCTCTGTTCGCTGTTCCCTTTCCCCTTCCAAACTACCTTTCTACATGCAAGCACACCTATGCCCAGCAACATAACACAAGGTTCCGCGCTTCGTAACGTACATTTTAAAGATGAGGTAGACCGATTTTCATCTCCTACGCATGCTCAGTGTGGATTCTTCTACCATAAGTAAAATTATCATTGCCAGGCGCTCGTTCACTTCATTCATGCTTCGGTCAAGTGAAACTGTGAAATTCTAACAAAAGTGAATATGCTACAAATTTGCTTATCCTTACACCTGTATATATTAAAAATAAACAGAAAACAAAAGGAATAATTTTACTATTCGCAAAAGTTTACATACCACTTTTTATTTAACGTTAAGACGTGGAACTAATTTCCCTCTGTTGTTGCCAACTTTACTGGGCGAATGCCACCTAGTGTGCCCGTTATTTATGTATGCAGGTAGGTAACGGCAGTGAAGTTTTTCAAGGGTTGATTTGAAAAGTGCTCAATTAACGGTGAAAAACCTTTATACATATTTCGTTTCCCATGAGATCAGTGCTTTTGTATTAAAATTTGTTTAACTTCTACTTGAATATATTCTAGTTACACCAAAACTCAGCCAGAAGTAGTGCAGGCGAAACCGAAAATTTAAACAGCCATAGTGTTCTATGCATAGAATGTTGGAACAGTAAGCTGCTTTGACTACAACACTGTGCAGAGCAGGAAACAGCGGCTGATAGCGAAGTNGAATGTTGGAACAGTAAGCTGCTTTGACTACAACACTGTGCAGAGCAGGAAACAGCGGCTGATAGCGAAGTCCCTCGCTTCTGAGAAATGACGTACTTCACTTAGGATATATCCCGCAGCAGAGTTCCAGCGTAAGTACAACACAACCTGCGTTGTATCCATAGTGCTATTGGTAGGGACAGGAAAATTTCGCCATTTCGACGACCAGTAGGGTAGACTTCACTATGCTGTGTATTTTTTAAATCTCGGCTATTTGTCCATTCGTCGTTGTTCCAGGGGATAGCTATATTCACCTCAGGCCATGTGGCACGAGTTTGCGGCTTTGTTCACTCTGGACGTGTCTGGTAAAGTATGGTAAAATTANAAAAAAAAAAAAAAAAAAAAAAAACCAGTTCAATATTAAGACACGGAGCTTCTGCAATTACGATGTTATTAAGAGCACTCTACCCTTATTTTGGAACCTGAAAATACCGCGTATTCATTTGGGGACGAGCTGGGCTGCAAACACCGGCTCGTTTGTGTTTCTTTCATAATTGACCGACGATTTATTTGACTCGCCTCGGAATACTCTGAGCCGATAAAAAAAACTTGCAACAAAGTTGAGGTCGAATCATAGCCTCTTACTACGATCGCGCACATAACATAGTCCTTTAATGGTTACTTCGAACTTTTATGCAGGTCTGCCAAAGTTCTACTTCCAGGCTATTTTTCCTCTCTCATGCAAACAAAGCTTGACTACGTCTATAAAATTACACCAATGGGGCTACGCAGCGCATTTGTGCATACTCAATTTAATTATAATTTGCACGAGAAATATTTCTTACAAGGCATTAGTACTAAAACATCTATTTTCTTCCGGTTTTTATTCAGACTAAATTATTAATGAAATATTATAATTTATAGATAAAATATAGGTTAAAGTATGTTGTATGTTGACAGAAGTATAACACGCTCGTGATACATGTCATATTTAGGAAACAACCAAACAAGGTTTGATGCAAAAGTGTGAATGTACTCGGAATAGACTTTACGTAGGTATATAGAAGTGAATTTGCGTGGAGATTCCTTTGATGTGACTTTTGCTTGAACATACACATGTGTGTGACAAGTATGTCAGCTTTTATAAGTTAATGTTAAATCATCGGCTGTCTCCTTGAGAAGCTTCGTGTTTCTTAGTCTTATTAGCAATGATAAAATAAAAACAAAATAGAAGGAAACACCAAATGTTAATTTGACACAGTAGTAATACCGAAATAACTATCTATTCAAGCAATTCACGAACCAGAAAACAATAAAGCACGAGGAAAACAATTAAGCTTACTTTTCTCCAACATGCACGTTTCTCTAAGGTTGTCAATAAAATTCTTTCGAAAACGTATTCTCTGTAATTGCAATTACAAGAAATGTAGAAAATGTTTTGGAACTTACACACGTATTTTGAAACATAAATTTGGGTTTAATTTGTGACTTCAGCGAAAAATGTACAAAACCGAACTGACAAAAGAAGCATTATCCTGTAAGTTTTCGGTTAGTTATTGCGAACTGCGCGGTTTGGAACATAAGCAAACTTCCATCCCGGAATAAATTGTAAACTCTATATTAAAAGTTGTATATAAAATTTTAAATGTCACAATTTGCTAAAAGATTTTAAGAGGAAGAAGAAGCGGTATTTGTACTGGATTACTAATGTTCGTAAGAGTCAGATGACTTCATGAGGAATAAATGGGGAGAGGGAGAAATAAAGAGAGAGAAAGCCCCATAAGAATAAAACTGGAGGTGATCTCATAAGCTTACCTTTCCAAATAAAGTAGGCTAATAAGCGGTTTCATCTGTTTCCGTCTGCCCTTTGTGTACTCGTTCTGCGTCTGCCCCGTACAACAGTGAGTAATAACTGAGTCTTAAATATTTAATAAGTACAGCACTCATACGAAAAATTAGGTTAAAGAAGAAGGGGATTCATTTTAGTTACTTTACCCCGGAACAGTGAGAAAAATCGCACGAACCCAGTTTAATTTTTGCTTTTAAAGTTTTGCGTTTGGTCACACATGATTACTCAGAACATAAAACAGCTGAATGTATTCGACAACAATATAACTCTAAGACGATTACATTCATGCAAGTTGTAAAAACAAAACTAGGGTGACACTTGGGGCGATATTTGGGCAATCATTGCACGTGTGTGGACACTATGTGTATATATATGTGTAAACCCACATACACACACACTCATACGCACTTCTTCAATTCTGCCAAAGTTACAAGAATACAGTGGTACATAAACGANGGGGGGGGAAGAGAATGTAACAAATGATTAATTTTAATTCTACCTATGTTAAAAAGTGGTAGTATTAGGAACATAAAAATTATATTTGTCAAATTCTTCAGCATCTTATAGTGACAACCACATTACACGGTATGCAAGTACACAGAGACAAAATGTCGTGGCCGTTCCTTTGATGTGGGTGTACCCGCTCTCTGATTTGCTGCGCGAGGCTCTGAGAACGAGCCTTGTGTCTACTTGGATACAGCGTGCTGCGAAAGATCCCCTATTGACTGGGCCGCTGGCTGGCAAGCAAGTTACATGGCGCCGATTGGAGAAAGAAATTTCGTAATGTTATTGGCGAATAACGCCATTTTTGTGGCGTGTGCGACTTGAGTTCGCGGTAAAAGCGGCTATTTCACTTCCGTAGGCCTATCCCTAAATATTTTGTATTACAAGTGTTCCTTTTTCTTTCATTCCAGAAAACTGGTTTTGTATTCTGACTCAGTAAGATGCCAGCCGTGACGTACACGAGAAGCAGGACGCCATTTGTAATTCGCCTAACACCACAAATTCTTGCAGAATTCCAATAAATCACTATAAATTACACAGTGCCAGCTAACTCAGGGAGAGTGACGAGGAAACACCACCATAATTAAAAGTCACCACAATTATTTTTATGTGCCCGCAAGGAATTATCGTGAAGGTGTCCTAATTTGTTTCCGGGCGTTTAATTGCTTCACGCGAGCTCCACACACCGGGCCTACAGTGTGTAAAAAGTTTGTCTGGCCTGCCGCGAGTGTGCGGCACTCACGTCCCGAGGTTAACCAAGCCATATGTACAGGTTTTTAAGGCCCGAAGGTCAGCGCACCCTCCAAATCTCCCACACTGTAACTATACTCAGATGAGTCAAACAGTACGCTGCACTTTTTCCAATTCTTCCTTCGGGCCATTCACTGCCATAATGCCTGTACACTGTATTCTACCGGTTTTCACGTTTAAAAACCGGTCCTCCTCTCCAATCGGAAATATTTCGGTTTACCAATTTCTAAACCTTTAGGCCTACCTGAATATTCCCTTATGGGTAGGGGCAGTGATATTTCGCGAAAAAATGTCGAGACCAGATACAGTCCAAAGCACTATAGGGTAGTCCAGCTTCTTTGATTGGCTAAAAAATGTTCTGACCCGTGTTAACAGTTTTCGCACGAATCACGAAGGTTCAGTGTTGGCGTTACTTAGTCCTGGGTGGCTTGGTCAAAGACGGACACAGCACCAGCAGCCAATGGAAGTATGGCAACAGTGAGGTGTGTATATAGTATTGAATTCTGCTGTGTGCTCCAATTTTTACGCGAAAAGTCACTGGCCCTACTTATGTGTCATCGGAAATCCGCCGGTACCATATGTCAAACTCCTCCAAACGCTTGCCAATACGGGTAGCGGACATATTCCAAATCTTGTGAAGATTTTTGTTCGTCAATATATCTTCAAGCCTCCAGTCAATGCCCATTTCCTCAGTTTGCTCCTCGAGCCGGACCCTAAGGTCTTCCGTTTTCATACATTCTTCCAATACGTGATTCAGGGTGTCATCCACACCACATACGTAGCACAACGGAGATTGCACGAGTTGGAGGCTGTGCAATTTAGCTTTAAAATGGCCATTGCCCGTAACTAACTGCATACTGTAGTGGTTCACATTGAAGCCATGTGTACAGGCCGAACGAAGGCCTGCACCTCCGACCACGTCTATCACCTCTCTGCCTCGTCCTGGTGACCACAGCTACCTCCTCGCCGATCGGGCTGACCCGAGGATACCCGAGAGGACACCCCTCTCGGAGCCAACCAGAAAAGGCGGACCCTCTAAATCCCACCTACACCCCTTGTGACCCTTCCAGCGGACACAAATTTACTTTATACGTGAATATTACAAAGTCTTCTCTGAGGAATGACTCTAAACCACTAATTAACATTAGTAAAATGCCATAACTTAATAAAACTACAATTATACAATTGTGGTTTCGCCATTTACGCTTATCACACGTTCCTGGGCAGACAAATCACGCAGTCCGTGAGAAAACGAGACTAGAATGATGCANGTGGTTTCGCCATTTACGCTTATCACACGTTCCTGGGCAGACAAATCACGCAGCCCGTGAGAAAACGAGACTGGAATGATGCGCCCTGCACCCATGAGTGAGAATTACACGCACGTACCCGTCTAAATCTGCGATGGCCATTATCCTCTCTCGCGTTTTCACTTGCGTCCTCGTTGTTGCAGCTCCCTTTCCTCAATCACAACTGCTTGTGACGATGCGTCAGCGGTGCGCGTATGTGCATACATTTCACGACCTGAAAAACTTTCTCATTTTTTTTCCCCCCATTCTGTCGGTTTGAGAGAAAACCCGAGAATTTTTTTTTCAATATTTACTCAACAGAATATTCTATTCGTATGGTCGCAAGGTATAAGTAACTATAGGACTAAAACAGCAGTGCTCTTTTGCTCGTTGCCCTGATGTATTATGAACTGTTAGTATTACTTTGAGGGTATTATTGTTTTATTATGTCCATCTTTCAATGTTAATTTCGTTTGAATGACAACGTATATTGTAATTTACCAATAAGTGAAGATTTTAACACGATTCTCCAGGTGCTCCAGTCAGTTGGTTTGAAAGAGAATATTGTTATTTATTTCAAATTAAATTAAAAGTCTACTGGACATGATTGTTAATAACATAATAAATCACCAAATTAATTTATTACGCTGACCAGCGCCTCGGCTTATATGCATTCCATAATGAACTTACCCTAAAATGTTAGTTCAAATGGCACAAATATTCATACCCCAACTGGAATTCGAACCCGTTACCCCCACATTGTAAGTTGGCGTGCAACCAACTATGCCACAGAATTCGGATTTATTGTGATTTTACATGCAGGCTTTACAATTTTTCTGCTGATAGTACAAGTGATAATTTTTCCCGTCAGAATTTTCAAACCTTTTGCGGATTTCATCAACACACTATAAATTTACCAATTTTTACAGTCTAGTCCAAAGCTGGAATCTCTTATTTCAAGTACTGACCGTAAGTGTAATATATACAAAGCAGCACAAACACATAATAAAGTTGATGAATTTTCTTGCATGTACCCTCAGGGTCCAAAAACAACCTGTAAAACTGGATTAGAAACAACTTCGAAACCGTTGATTTATCTTCCCAANCGTACCCTCAGGGTCCAAAAACAACCTGTAAAACTGGATTAGAAACAACTTCGAAACCGTTGATTTATCTTCCCAAGAAATGAATATGGTACTACTTGTAATGTAAACCCTACTTTCAACATGAACCTTTCAAGTCATACTGAATGTCGTAAATGGATCAACCATTGTTCTGCAAGTCACGCATTCAAACTGCCAAGGAGATAGTTCGTTTCTTTCCTTCCGACGAAAAATTACGCCACCAAGTTAGTAACAACGGAAAACCTTCAAGCACACGCAAGCTCGGTAAATTTCCACTCCATTTTCTTTCTCCTCGATCACTTCCTCTTTCGTAAAACTAAGAACCAAAAAGAAGTGAAATGTCGCAACGCTCCAACAGTCACCTTTGGAGAAGACAAAAATTTGGAGCCTATAGCTAGGGACGGGTGTTTTGCGCAAAAATATATTGTGGCCATGCTAGACTTCAATATGCTACCCCAACAACAACAAATTCCTTCGGTTATTGGCCGCGTGTCTACGTGAGAAGACATTCTTATTTGACTGGGGCAATCGTATTATGGTACTCCGATACTGAACGTCCATGATTCGCGAGAGACACGTGACATTAAAAATCATCCATTCACGATAGTGCTTATGAACCTTAGTGTTTTGGAGTACAAATGGTCTTGAAATATTTTCGCGCAAAACATCTGTACGTACCCATAGCCAGCATCCCTACAAGTAGAGACCTGTGAAAATTCCACGGTTTCATTTCGAGACAAGCTAGAATTCAAAACATCGTGCGTTTGCATTGCTTATGCTATTGGTTCACCCGTTAGTTTACACCTCCTGGACAACTCTGAGCCAATAATAAACACACAATAAAATGCACACCAAACCACTCTCTTCCGCTAATACAACAAGCTACCAATGAGCAGAGATATTTTAGTGATTTTACATACGACAACGGAGTATAGCCTACAGGTCATTGAAGACGCAAATTTTTCAGGTCTCTACCTACAAGATACTTGCAGTCAGCAAAAGGTGGTGTATATGTGCATAGTAATTAATTCTAACACCTCGTGCGTAATTTATTAGCCCACAGAATGAAATGTGTTAACTTTTTTGTCTATCGTCTGCACTCGTGTTTATCTTTACTCCCGCTTAAAAAGTTAACGCTAGTTCACGAGATAAATTAATTGCCATTTTCACACGAACGATGTTGAAGGATCTGCGTGCAGTAAATTTTCTGAGATATTTAAGATATTCGAATGAGATTTATTTTATTTCACCAGGCTGATTAGGGCACACCTCACAAGCCATGAAAAATCTGAAATCTTAAGAAAGTTCTTAATTCCGGAAGAACTTTCTAAGTATTTTACGCTTTTGAAAATGTCACTTTAACGAGAGTATAATATTTTTGCATCTCATAAAACAAAAATACATTTTATTTCGCATGTCACAACATTATATAGACATACAAACAGGGTTGCCTTTATTCCAAAATCGGTGCCTATAGTTTGACAGACACATTTTGCCAGCATGTTTTAACATATCAGCTGACAGTGTCTGGAAATTTGTTAAACTCGTAAATCAGGAAGGCAACCGGACGTCCACTGACACTTTAGTATGNCAGCTGACAGTGTCTGGAAATTTGTTAAACTCGTAAATCAGGAAGGCAACCGGACGTCCACTGACACTTTAGTATGCCGGTACAAGGTAATAACATAAAAATCATAAAAATATTTTTTGGAATTTTTTTATTTTCCTGTTTTTATATATTAGNTCAGCTGACAGTGTCTGGAAATTTGTTAAACTCGTAAATCAGGAAGGCAACCGGACGTCCACTGACACTTTAGTATGTCGGTACAAGGTAATAACATAAAAATCATAAAAATAATTTTGGAATTTTTTTATTTTCCTGTTTTTATATATTATGTCACTGCTTACTTAGAATTTGTTTAGTTTTTAAAGAAGATTTCTAGACGAGAAAACACACTCACCCCGCAGTGTGTTCTTATAATTTACAAATTTTTGCTCATAGCGTTATATGGAAAGGTGGAGATCAAATTTCTTGTGAAATTAATAATTGCTACGTAACCTGAAATATTCAACGCAAACCGATCGTTCATGTTTTCATCCTTGTTGCGAGAGATGTTTATTTTATGTTGGGTTTAGGTGTGAATCTTAATCTCCAGCCACTCACTTAGCTACACTCCACGTTTATTTGCTGGTAAGTGGCCTTAAGGTTTGTCATTTTCTCATACCTTAATTTACAAAACCGGTGATCGAAGCAGACTGCAAATTTTTTCGATATTCATTTCTATCGCGACAATACGTAAGAGAGTTTGCTATACCACACGAGGGTTATAGTTAGGGGGAGTGATATTTCGCGAAAAGATTTCGAGACAAGATACAGTCCAAAGCACTGTAGGGTCGTCCAGCTTCTTTGATTGGCTAACAAATGTTCTGGCCCGTGTTAACCGTTTGCGCACGAATCACGAAGGTTCAGTGTCGGAGTTACTTAGTTCTGAGTGGCTTGGTCAAAGACGGTCACGGCACCCGCAGCCAATGGAGGTATAACAACAGGTGAGGTGTGTATATAGTCTTGAAGTCTACTGTGTGCTCCGATTTTTACGCGAAAAGTCATTGGCCCTAGTTATAGTTTTTTTTTTCGAAATAAAAGTGAAGTGTGTGCTTTCGAATTGTTAAGAAGGCATATTTTCTCAGCTACTGAACCACGAATTAATAAAGCCTGTCGTGTACTCGTCTCGTTCGTTCATACGAACACCTTCATTTTAAATTTATTTGGCTTATTAGTAGGGACCTGAAAATTTCGNTACTCGTCTCGTTCGTTCATACGAACACCTTCATTTTAAATTTATTTGGCTTATTAGTAGGGACCTGAAAATTTCGCGAATTCAGTGACCTATAGGTTAGAATTCGTAGTCTTAGGTTCAAACAACCAGATATCAACGTCTCATTGGTTGCTTGCTGTCGCGGTGTATGGCGTTGATTGGCCATGCAATTTGTTGTAAGTTTGTCATTAGCCCAGAGGTCTCAAGGAGGTGTCATATAACGCGAGGGTCAATAATAAAACTGACACATACGTACACGTTTATGATTTCTAGCTTGTCTCGAAATGAAACAGCGAATTTTTCAGGAATCACTTATTAATGTCAACGGAATGTTATTCAGAAAAAAGGAGGGGGGGGGCTTACAAACTAAACTATTCTGAAATTACATTTTAAAATGACACACACACTTATTTGTTAACACTTATTTTATAAATATGCTCAAAACATTAAATGAAACGCAGATATTAATTATTTGCTGTTGCTTAACTGGAATTCGAACCTGGATACTCACGTTACGAATGCGCCTAACAAACTCGGCCACGGAGGTCACCTGTCACCAAGACTTTAAGGTTGTGACAGTGGGAGCTGCTTCGGCTCAACCAAATTTGATTGGGAGCCAGTGATGATTCTGTGCCTGATATTCACCGACTCAACAGAGACTTGGAAGATTCACAACCAACCCCACTGCTCCGGGAGAACGGGTTTCCAGCGTAGAGGGAATGTTAGATAAAGTGCGCATGACAAATGCGCATCATGACTCTGTGTGTTCCAACATTGGAGTGTATTTCTACCAATATCACTATAAAAACAAAAAAAGTATAGCATCTGAAATTAGAAAACTGTTTATGTTAGTGTTTGGAAATATTTTCGCACTTCCTCTACAATATGTTTTTAAAGTTGAGTTGAGAGATTTGGGCAGCTCTTAGCAACATGGTATTGAGGGCGTTCTTTAAAGCAACTATAATATACGAACACACTCAAGTTAGCCAAAATAATTTATTCGTACAAAATTGTGGGTCTGTTGAAAAATCAAACGTAAACAAATATCCCCATCACTGTTGACCATGTGATTTTATCATTTCTATTAGCAGGACCATCTGTTTTTCGCGAAAAGATTCCAGGAAAAGTTGTGTTCCAACGCACTTTAGATCAAAACCACTTTCGTGATTGGATCATTTGAATTGTTACGCGTCTTATCTGTATGCTCGCATATCACGGATGGGCAGTATCGGAGAGACTTAATTTTGATTGGCTCACTCATGTAACCGGTTGTCTTCACACAAAATCAAGTGGCCAATAGTCAAATGAAGACTGAAAGCGGTGCACATAGGACATTGAAGTCTAGCCTCCAGGTAAATCTTTTCGATAAAAACAAGTGGCCGTATCTATTGGTAGGGGCAGTGATATTTCGCGAAAAGATTTCGAGACAAGATACAGTCCGAAGAATTGTAGGGTCGTCTAGTTTCTTTTATTGGCTAACAAATGTTCTGGCCAGTGTTAACCGTTTGGGCACGAATCACGAAGGTNAGGGTCGTCTAGTTTCTTTTATTGGCTAACAAATGTTCTGGCCAGTGTTAACCGTTTGGGCACGAATCACGAAGGTACAGTGTTGGAAATACTTAGTTCTGAGTGGCTTGGTCAAAGACGGACACGGCACCAGCAGCCAATGGAGGTATAACAACAGCTGAGGTGTGTATATAGTATTGAAGTCTACTGTGTGCTCCGATTTTTACGCGAAAAGTCACTGCCCCTATCTATTGGCAATGGCTGCACTGATGCTTCCGGTCAATCGTGACCTATGGAATTATCAGTGAGCAGCAGTTCGCGAATGAAATTATCTATTCATTCTTGCCGTGCACCGAGGCGGGGCTCTTCGTGTTAATTCGCCAGTTAAACTGCAACTACCATGCGGGTTTGTGACGTAGACGCAAGTCGTGCTACGTGGAACTAGAGGACAGAAACTATCATCTTACTGGTGTAAAGTCTGCAACGAAGCTCAGCGCAGGCCCTGCCCTAGTTTCGTATCAGTACACTAATAAAAAAATAACTCCAGTCTGAAGTCAGTTTTCAGCTATGCTGGAGCTCTCCGAACTGGCGTTTCGAATTGGCACGATGTCTTGAAAATACCGTATTTCCCCGTCCGAAGTGTGTGCTCGTTTCGTGGTTCAGTACTTTGTGAACACGTTTAATATTTACGCGAAAAAGAAAAGTCTACGTCAGACACTTTGCGGCGCATTAAATGGGATAGATAGNAGACGCAAGTCGTGCTACGTGGAACTAGAGGACAGAAACTATCATCTTACTGGTGTAAAGTCTGCAACGAAGCTCAGCGCAGGCCCTGCCCTAGTTTCGTATCAGTACACTAATAAAAAAATAACTCCAGTCT
Organism: Clitarchus hookeri; assembly: GCA_002778355.1. Taxonomy (NCBI): domain Eukaryota; kingdom Metazoa; phylum Arthropoda; class Insecta; order Phasmatodea; family Phasmatidae; genus Clitarchus; species Clitarchus hookeri. The sequence goes on along the minus strand of NQII01002001.1, from coordinate 388 downwards.
GAAGTCAGTTTTCAGCTATGCTGGAGCTCTCCGAACTGGCGTTTCGAATTGGCACGATGTCTTGAAAATACCGTATTTCCCCGTCCGAAGTGTGTGCTCGTTTCGTGGTTCAGTACTTTGTGAACACGTTTAATATTTACGCGAAAAAGAAAAGTCTACGTCAGACACTTTGCGGCGCATTAAATGGGATAGATAGAGGGACCCTTGAAGAACTCTTGTATGTTCGTTCACGCAATGTTCCATCCCTCGCGTGTACCTTAGCAATATCCTCGGTGACGTAGGTGGCTATGTCTGAGGCGTCCCACCTACACGCGGAATCTAGTAAGGTGGAGATCACGAAGAAATGGGTTCGTATCTGCCTTGCCTTCTGCCTTCTGCCTTCTGCCTT
>NQII01002000.1:342125-409582 GCA_002778355.1 Clitarchus hookeri | reverse complement strand
TGTATATATATATATATATATATATATATATATATATATATATATATATATATATATATTCATACACATAATCAGAGTAGCATGTGGATCTCTCATCAGTGCTGAGGTCCGCTGAGCAAGTGCGAATGTAAGACGGAGAGCAGAGTCGTTTCTGATACAGCATGGTCGACATTTGGAACACTTATGAAGAGTGCTGTGTGCGAATGAGTGTTCCCAGTTCCCAGTTCACGGTAGTTATCTCACACCATACCGGTATTTACAGTACACCCGACGTCCTTTTGATGGAACGTACACTAGGTATGCATGCCAGAAAAATAACATGTTTCGTGGATTTGCTTTTGATTTTAGTATGTAAACCACGTTTGCGATCATTTTTCACTGTGCGTAAAAAAAAACGTACGTCACAAACCATATGCTCAGATGATTTAATTTATTGGGCATAAACTATGCACATCAGAAAAAAAAAGTCTTTGTAAATGTTACTTCCTCTAAGATGATCTATCAAACTATGCATTATACGACCCACATTCCTATTTGCAATTTCAAAGCTTACCCCCCTCCTTACTGAATTCACCAACCATTGGTAAGTTGTGGGAATGGGATAACTACCAATCGATGCTTCATACAGGGTAACGTTATCGCACTTTTTCGCAAACTTCCGGTGTCATGTTGTTTCCGGGAAAAATGGGTGATATGGGTGCTGTGAATCGCCCTCTGTGTGTAAATATATAGGTTAATCTATGACACGATGAGGGGGGCCAGAAGTTAATTGATTTTGAATAAAGATGGATGGAACAATCCCAAATTGCTGTATGTTGTTTATTGCCAGACATCAACCATTACAAAGCAGAAACTCTGTCAAGGATATTCCAGAAGTAAGGAGACAGTTCATTTGACAGTCGCAGATGCAGGTAGATGAGATTCTATGCATTTGAGCCCAGGACTCAAATGCAATTTCAGTCTTACTTCTCACAACAGAGAGGCATAAGAAGAAGTCCAACAAACTCTACAAGAAACCCACTCCGCCTGCACTGGACTACAAAAAAGTAGTTACCAATCTGTCGGACAAATAACTGGACAAAGCCACTACAACTATTCTGGTCAAGGGCATGCATTTTGCTGTCACGCCATCCACATTTCCAATCTAAGACCTCGCATACGGTGTGGAATCATCAATTCTCCATCTAACAGTGACTTCAGCCGATGTATTCGAGCAGAGTCTTCGAGAATTTTGCGTAAAGTCAAACTACTACTACGTAATGTAAGCAAAGAGGAGAAGAGATCACTGAAAAAACTGCGCAGCAACGAAGAAATAAACGCCTTGAGAGTTTAAAAAGGTAATGCCACTGTCGTAATGTACACCTACGATTATGATGCCAACATCTAACATGTTCGGTCTGACGTAGCCTGTTCTCTTGTAAACCGGAATCCCCTTGGAAAAATTGATACCTCAACCAGAAAACTCATAAAAGATTCATCCACCGAAGAGAAGAAAAAGAAACAGCTTATTGTAAAAGATCCTAGGACTCCTGCATTCCATTGTCTTCCAAAAATCTTTAAGACTGATGTTCCTCTTCGACCAATAGTTAGTGCTGTTGGCTCACCGACTCATCTTCTGACCAAATACCTAAACAAAATCCTGCAACCAGCCTTACCCACTCCAGCTTTGCACAAACAGAACTCGTCCCAGTTTGTGGAAACTTTGGAAAATATTTCACTACAAACCTAAGACATCCCGGTCAGTTTTGATGTCATCTGTCTTTTCACATGAGTACAAGTACTAGAAGCACTCCAAATTCTACAAGAGCAACTCGGTGAAGGCATCCTCAGCTAAGAACTTGTGAAGCTAATGAAGCACTGTATCACCTCAACTTTCTTCTCATACCAGGGGAAGATATGCATACATATGAGGGCACTGCCATGGGTTCACCACTTTCATCTTTACTGGCCAGAGCTTTGAAGAGAGAGCTATTTACTCCACCACCTACCAACTGAAATATTGGTTGAGGTATGTTGATGACACATTCGTGGCATGGAGTCATGGAGAAAAGAGGTTACAACAATTCTTAGAACATCTGGACAGCATCCATTCCAAAATACAGTTCACTATGGAACTGGAAAAAAAATGGCCAACTTCCATTTTAGATGTCGTGTTTTCCTTACTCTATTACAGCGAATTGTGTTCGCCAGAGCTCTCCCTCCTGTGCCTGATCCACATTGGTGTAACAGGAGAAACCTTCCAGAGCTCGTAGTAGGAGTCCACCTCAGGGATCAGGACTTCCATGCATTTAATTTGTCACTTCAGACATATTCACATCAGGCATCATGACGTGTAGGTGCACTCTGCCAGGCCATAGTTCCAGAACATGTCAGTTTTGAGCTTGAACAGAGCTCATAATTAGCAACAGTTGAATGCTACCAATAGAAAGAGATTACGCCCTTTCCAATCGCAGTGGATGGATGTTCTCCACCCGAAGGTGGTTCCACCTCACCTGTCAACAGCATTTTACAGAGTTGAACCTGCACATGCCACCTTGATGGGGCCGAGGACTATCCCCCACTACGAAACCGCTTCGTGAACGAGTCCTCTTACTAGGCGGACCAGACCGGTGACCCTTCGTTAGTGAGCACCAACCCTTCGTAACTAACACCTGAGGTGAGCCAGCGTGCTTACGTTCCACGGCAGCTGCTACTGACTCTACAGATACACAGGGCCAGCACTCCAGGCAAGTACCCACCTCCAGATCTCCTTCCAAGCAGAAGGTTCAACCACTACCACACAGAGTCCGACCCGCGATCAGCACGGCCGAAGCCAGGGCTTTCACGCTAATCCCCTGGGTACCCACAATTTTCAGACATGCACAATGAGTTTTCCTCCAGAACAGCCCAGCCCCTCCAGGACGCCAGTCAATCCCTTCATAGGAGCTCCGCCACCCCGGGATCCGCCTCGGCTAGATGTCATGGTAAACAGGACACAGACCTCACCTTGTGCCACACAGTTTACAGGAAGCCTACCAATACTGGCATATCTATAAGCAAACTCTCACCAACCGCCATCACAGAAGAGGACAGTCATTTCCACACTGGCATTCATTCCAGCCGGGGAGGGCTGTAAGGGAACTTCACTCCCCCTACCGAACACGAAAACACATAATTTCAATTTATAATAGGCAACGCTAATAAACAGCTTTAATGTGAGTCCGGTGCCCGACGAAACACAGCTACACGGCGCCCCTGTCGCCGACCCAATGATTTGGGTATGTGTCGGGGGTGCATTTAATTTGCAAATACCCTGTGAGTTATGGGAGTCTTACGCTCCCGGTTTCGCGACACCAAGGACATTCATTGGCGTATGAGGGCCCGGCCGTTCGACGGACTGTCCTCAATCGGCGAGGTATCGTTCCCTGACGCTGGTAGCTGCAAAGACTGCCGAGACGTTGGAGAAGAAATCCTCGACGCCGCTCAAACTCCGAAGCCTAGAGATTTACGATAACGGCCGCGGAAGCCTGCAAACTAGATGTACTCAAGTTTGCGCAGAATCGAGTGCCCTGCCTTCTATCTGATTCGAATGTTACTGAGCAGATATGCGATATCCTGTTACACGCTGTCGAAGGCAGGCATCGCTCGGCTCGTAACTGCAAAGAAACGTAGATCATTACTGAGGAAGCATTGTAATTTTTTTTGTCTCCAGACCAATTCAGAAAAATCTTGGCGTGCGACTCCAGTCGTGTTTATGTTGTTCTCCGAACCAGAGGTGGACGTACACTATGGAAAACATGTAACCCAATTAATCTGGCGCTTCAGTGTCCGTATGTGCATTAATACATAAGTATAAAGAAAAGTCACCCATATTTGACCTGTTTCCGAAATTTCAAGTTTATTTATGCTCAGTTAACTTTTTCATCAAAGAACATGCCTGCTCAAGGTTCAGTTTAATTACATGCAATATATGACGTCATCAGAATAACAAAACAATTTTGTAAAAAAATTAATTTAAAAAAGTATTTTCAATTTTGTTTTCGTGAGACAGGCCACATAAACTTTATTAAACAGTTATCTTGTTCTACTATTTGAAATGCGATATTTTCATTTTTAATGTATTAGATAGTTTTATGCTGTATAGATAAAAAAATGTATCATTACCTTAACATTTCTTCTTTATTTGCTATTAACATTTATAAGCACGGATTTTTTAAGTCCTCGAACTATTTTTAATTTTTACTTTTGTGCCTATTTTTTAGAAATCATAACGCTTCCCCTCTTCTCATTACAGCAATTGCTGAAAATGAAACGGCTTATTAATATTTACTAACTCGTATTAATGAAAATTTTTTAATTATTAGTTTCTTTTCAAAGTTAGGCAACTGAATTGGGTCTTAATGATGAAAAGTTAAGTTTATTAAGATATTTAAGAAACTCTAAGTTTGTTATCTCGCTTGCTGAGTATAGGTATACGAGCGAGAGGAAATATATGCGTGATTTTAGAAGATATACGCAGGTCAAGTAGATACTCTTCCTTAACTTGAAGAACTCTCTTGCAGACACTCACATAACACTTCATTAAATGAGCAGAAAATATTTTTATCCACGCATTGAAATACACATTCATTACAAATATCACAAAGTTATTGGTGAACTTGTTTGGTAAATAGGTCTTGTGTTTGCAGAAGAAACTCCCACTTGCACGATACGGCCGGTGTCGAACTCAATCGCTGGTGAAGTACTACGTGCAATTCACTGTAGATGCATGCATGCATATTTGCACACACGCATCCATCCACTCATTCGCTTGTCGGGTACCCACCATTTGGCCTAAAAATTAGGCCAAGAAAATGCAGGCAAATACTATTAGGCCAGGTGACTTTTAGGAAAAATGGTTTTATGCTAGGTGACTTTGAGCGAAACCGTCTTAGGCTAGGTGACCTAAGGCCAAATAATTATAGTCCAATTGAGTTCAGCCATCACTTCCCGCATTAATTTAGGAGTTATGGTGTTGCAAATAAGAACAATTTCATACGTGCTGTACTTAGGGTGATAAACAGCATGTTAAGTCTTCGCAAGCAATAAGCTGTAGGCTTTGTGTTCGGTGATGAACGATATTAGCCAACATGATATTGTAGAACAATGGCGTGGTTTGCGTGTCAGTCACCACCGGGGAAGAACGTTGGGCAACGAGTTTCTTAGTGTACAGCATTGGTAAAATATAACATCCCTGTGCTACATTTAGTAAAATTTCTACACTAGGTATAAAAGGGTTAAGGCTGACAATAACTCGCACATTCCGTCTCTTTCTATACAATATGTAATTCAATGGCATTTCGAAATTGAAACCACAGCATCTACGAACTAATATAAACAAAAATTATTCGTAACGAAATGTTTGGAAATTTCATCTAGCATTTTTTTTAAATTGGAGTACAAATAAGGCAAAACAGCGCTGGGAGTCAGGAACTTCACGTACCAGCGTGCAGGGCAAGTTGCATATCACGAAGGGGAACGTAACTGGCGCACCATCTAGAGACTGCGTACCTGAGTGCTGCACTGTATACATACATACAGATGTCCTTATCTTAGTGCATTACTGATACCAGACTTTGGATCGTGATGTCCGCATGCCTGCAGGCTGCAGAGACTTGAGCACTGTAGTTGAGTGCTGCGCTGTATACATACATACAGATGTCCTTATCTTAGTGCATTACTGATACCAGACTTTGGATCGTGATGTCCGCATGCCTGCAGGCTGCAGAGACTTGAGCACTGTAGTTGAGTGCTGCGCTGTATACATACATACAGATGTCCTTATCTTAGTGCATTACTGATACCAGACTTTGGATCGTGATGTCCGCATGCCTGCAGGCTGCAGAGACTTGAGCACTGTAGTTGAGTGCTGCGCTGTATACATACATACAGATGTCCTTATCTTAGTGCATTACTGATACCAGACTTTGGATCGTGATGTCCGCATGCCTGCAGGCTGCAGAGACTTGAGCACTGTAGTTGAGTGCTGCGCTGTATACATACATACAGATGTCCTTATCTTAGTGCATTACTGATACCAGACTTTGGATCGTGATGTCCGCATGCCTGCAGGCTGCAGAGACTTGAGCACTGTAGTTGAGTGCTGCGCTGTATACATACATACAGATATCCTTATCTTAGTGCATTACTGATACCAGACTTTGGATCGTGATGTCCGCATGCCTGCAGGCTGCAGAGACTTGAGCACTGTAGTTGAGTGCTGCGCTGTATACAAACTCACAGATTTACTTATCTTAGTTTAGTACTGGTACCAGGCTTTGGATCGTGATGTTGGCATGCCTGCAGAATGCAGCGACTTAAGCATTGTAGTTGAGTGCTGCACTTGATACGTACTCGCAGATGTACTTATCTTGGTGGAGTACTGGTATCAGACATTGGATCGTGATGTCTGCATGCCTGCAGGCTGCAGCGACTTGTGCACTGTAGTTGAGTGCTGCACTGTATACATTGACACACAGGACACCGTAAACTCCAGGTTCGTGGGAGCTGCTAGTGGTTGCTTGTTAGTCCACGTGTGTCAAACCTACATGAATAGTGGGAGACTAGCAACAGAGTAGTGAAGGCTGCCAGAAGTGTTTGCACTTTTTTCCCCGCGTGGCGCGCCGATTTCGTTTACCAACGCTGTATGCAACTTATCGTGCAAGCAGGCACATATGGCTGCGGACTCCCTGCGTTGTTTAACCCTAACTTCAACTTAAATTTTAAAAAAATATATGACCTCTTCCAACATTTTGTTACAAGCAATTTTTGTTTACATTATTCCGGAGATGCTGTGGTTTCAATTTCGACATGTTATTAAAAACACCTTGTATAAACATATCCTGGCAGATAAACAGAAATCAAAGTAATGTATGTTCCTTACGTACCTTATGTCAGCAACTTCTGTGTTCGAGCTGATCTGTCTTTCGAAACATGTCTTGAAAATTATACCAAATGGACAGCGCACCACATTCATGCGCACTCGGTGTAATAATACGTTGAATAATAATAATTTTTTACTAGGCGTTACCAACGCGCCTTTTTTTCTAATTATTTTATTCATATTAATTATTAATAAAAATGTAATTAATTGATAAAAAATAATTAAACGTTCATTTTAACAAAAAAACGACATTTTATGTTAACAGGCGGATAAAACGCACGTGATACAGGAAACATTTAGGAAACAACCAAACACGTCACATTATCAAAGTTCTGATTCAAAAATTGTCAAGACTCCACGAATAGACTAAAGTCAAAGTATTTAATTCTTATATANACTTTGGATCGTGATGTCCGCATGCCTGCAGGCTGCAGAGACTTGAGCACTGTAGTTGAGTGCTGCGCTGTATACAAACTCACAGATTTACTTATCTTAGTTTAGTACTGGTACCAGGCTTTGGATCGTGATGTTGGCATGCCTGCAGAATGCAGCGACTTAAGCATTGTAGTTGAGTGCTGCACTTGATACGTACTCGCAGATGTACTTATCTTGGTGGAGTACTGGTATCAGACATTGGATCGTGATGTCTGCATGCCTGCAGGCTGCAGCGACTTGTGCACTGTAGTTGAGTGCTGCACTGTATACATTGACACACAGGACACCGTAAACTCCAGGTTCGTGGGAGCTGCTAGTGGTTGCTTGTTAGTCCACGTGTGTCAAACCTACATGAATAGTGGGAGACTAGCAACAGAGTAGTGAAGGCTGCCAGAAGTGTTTGCACTTTTTTCCCCGCGTGGCGCGCCGATTTCGTTTACCAACGCTGTATGCAACTTATCGTGCAAGCAGGCACATATGGCTGCGGACTCCCTGCGTTGTTTAACCCTAACTTCAACTTAAATTTAAAAAAAATATATGACCTCTCCCAACATTTTGTTACAAGCAATTTTTGTTTACATTATTCCGTAGATGCTGTGGTTTCAATTTCGACATGTTATTATAAACACCTTGTATAAACATATCCTGGCAGATAAACAGAAATCAAAGTAATGTATGTTTCTTACGTACCTTATGTCAGCAACTTCTGTGTTCGAGCTGATCTGTCTTTCGAAACATGTCTTGAAAATTATATCAAAGGGACAGCGCACCACATTCATGCGCACTCGGTGTAATAATATGTTGAATAATAATAATTTTTTACTAGGCGTTACCAACGCGCCTTTTTTTCTAATTATTTTATTCATATTAATTATTAATAAAAATGTAATTAATTGATAAAAAATAATTAAACGTTCATTTTAACAAAAAAAACGACATTTTATGTTAACAGGCGGATAAAACGCACGTGATACAGGAAACATTTAGGAAACAACCAAGCACGTCGCACATGGGGTGAATTATCAAAGTTCTGATTCAAAAATTGTCAAGACTCCACGAATAGACTAAAGTCAAAGTATTTAATTCTTATATAANATTATCAAAGTTCTGATTCAAAAATTGTCAAGACTCCACGAATAGACTAAAGTCAAAGTATTTAATTCTTATATAAGAGTGGTCTTGTTAGAAAATTCTAATATAAACCTCGTGACTTTGACAGTTGTATTGGTGTGTGGGATAGGTCGGTGCTTGGCGCATGCGCAGGAGAGGAATATCGGTTCTCTTCGTCTTTAGTCCGTGGCTGTAACACCAGCTCTTTGGCCGTGGATGCTGGAGGGGTACAGGAGTGCGGCGGGAGGGGGGAGGATCTGCCGGGGTTGTTGCTGACTCGTCGCTGCCTCAGCTGGCGTGTTCGCGCCGATCAGTAGGTGCAGGTACCCGCCTCGCAGCGCGGTAAACAATGCTGATTACCTGCTCCTTGTTTGCACGCCCGCGCGCCGGGGGCCTATCTGCCCCGTCCCGCCACGCTGTTCGCTTCGCCTGCATCTCCGCAACCCACCGAGTCGCGCCTTAAGGACCACGCCTGCAGGCCCCTTGAATCGGGCTGCAAAGCGTCGAGTACGCGTTTCTTTACCTACGAAACTACTAAACGAAGCGTGCGTTCAGTGTACTGATCTACGAAAAGAACGCATACTTCAGGCAACCATGCTTTCAAGACGTCATGCACGACTACTAAACGAAGCGTGCGTTCAGTGTACTGATCTACGAAAAGAACACATACTTCAGGCGACGCCTGTTCGGTGCTTTCAAGACGTCATGCACGTTAGAAATACTTAAGAGATGTTTGAAAGATTCTTGCAATGTTGGTGAAAGATTAGTCGATGGTTCTATAAAGTATAAAATCCTGAGGCTGGCGTGATTTTGTTTATCTGAAAAAAAAAAAGTTACGTCTCCCCTTTCAATGTGGTAAGCCGAGGGCCTGGAATTGAATTGAGTTACCTTCACTGGTGGCCGACTCTGCTGACTTCATATTTAGCATCTGAAGCTCAGTTCTATTCCGTGCATTTAAACTTAATTTGGGCTTACTCTGCTTCTTTACGTGACGATACTAAGTTTGTATGTTCTGGATACGTTAGCTACTAGTTTGCATGATCAGTCAGGATTTTTTCTCGTGAACTCAACTATCTGGGCTGCTTAACTGCCGGAATCTTCAAAATCATTTAAATTAAAATTTTAGCAATTTTCACTATTTAGCCCAGGTAATGTTGAACCAGTTTCATGGTCACACAAGCCTGATACGCATAGTCATATTTCGTGAGCAAGAAGGTGATCACTTCATTGTTCGCCTTGACTTGTATGGGTCTTGTGTCGTGTGAATGACTGTAGCCAGCATACGAGATCTTGCATGCCAACTAGTACCATATGGAGACTGTTCTAATTTTGGTTAATATTTCTTATAAAAGTCAATTGTAAATTAATTCTATTTTTAAATAAATAAATACGCTTTATTGCTAACACGCTAACGCCTTATGTATATGGTCCTCACGGCTTCTTGCATACTGGCCAGAAGGTTCACCATTTTTTTTCATCTTTTATATTTACTTTCTTGCACTGAACTTCAGGCGTATAATGGTTCACCTACTTTCTGTATGTATATGCTGTTCACGGTAAACTGAGCACCTTTGAAAGCCCTGCTTAAGATCTACTTGTATGCACATTGTGTATTCTTCCGCCATAAGTAACACTATCATTGCCATGGACCTGAGCACTTTATTCACGCGTCAGTCAAGCGAATCTACGAAATTATTAGAAAAGAAAATATTTTATTATCTAACTCATATTCATTAAAAACCAGAAAGCAAAGTAGATCGTTTCAGTATTCACGTAATGTTTACCGAACACTTTAAATGCAACGTTAAGACGTGGGACTACTTTACCTCCGTCGTCACCAACTTAACTGGGCGCATGTCAGTAAATATATGCAGTAGGGACAGTGACATTTCTCAAACGTTCATTTTAAAAGTGCTCAATTTACCATCAACAGCCTATAGCATCGAGAGTATATTTTCAATAAAGTTAAATACATGTTACCACAGATATCCACTTCCATCCGTTCCTGCAAAAATGCTCGTTATTCTTGGGCACCCTGCTCTATATTTTACAAACCTGCGCATACTCCAGCCGATGTCATTTGTTTATTGGCTGCTGCCAAGACGTGAAGGCATTTCTCTTCAGACTAAGCTGCACGTGATTGGCACACACACACACACACACACACACGTTCGCGTGCGCATGCACGCACGCACATTGAGTGTTCATTCATTGGCGAATAGAGTTTCCCAGGGCGTGTCAAAAACTTACGGTTAAGTAACAAGAGCCGTGAAAACGTTCGCGTCTTTAGAGTATAGGATGTTCACGGTAAAGTGAGCTCTTTTTAACGCCCGCCCAACAGCCATTAAACACTAATAAATATATTTTATTGCAGCCTCACGCGTTAACGTTGAGAGTGATGGAATGTATACACCTTTGTTTATTAGACACATAGCAAAGGTTTGTATTAAAAAGTGACAAAAGATAGAAATTGGCTGAAAGTGAAAATTTTGCAGGGCCTTAGAAAGTGCTCACTTTACCGTGAACAACCTATGTAACCTGTCACTAAATAATAACTCGAATTTTGCAGGTTTCTGTTCGTGTCACGTTAAGTTTCCTAACTTCTTGCGCCTGACCCACGGTGTGTTGTTTCATTTGATGTTTATTTCGAACTGTTTCGAGAGCGTGGGGAAAGTTGGCAGTGAAGTTATCAGAGGGTGAAGTTAGCAGAGGGTGAAAGTGGCGGAAACGATGTCTGACGCCCGCTGTGACACTCTGCTTAAAAAATGACGTCACTTCCTGTGCGGCGGTAACGGGGCGTACGAACAAGAATTGAGAGGGAGAAGAAAGATAGAAGAAGGCAGCGGACATAACTGGGGTGGAAAATTCATCCCCTGAAGATCTCGAGCAAGTTTCGCTTGGCCGTCAACTACCATCATTTCACGTAAACCCGTTAAGAGCGTTGAAGCTCTAAAATTTACCTTCTATATTTTTAGGTTATTTTAGATTCCTGTGGTGTTGCATCAAACAGTAGACTGATAAAACTATAANTACATCAAACAGTAGACTGATAAAACTATAAAAATTAAACACGGAAAATATGTTTACAAAAATTAATTACGGAAGCTATGGAAATTTATAATTTATGTGTTTTGTGGCACAAATTCGTACCGCAAAACATATNGTGAGCTCTTTTTAACGCCCGCCCAACAGCCATTAAACACTAATAAATATATTTTATTGCAGCCTCACGCGTTAACCTTGAGAGTGATGGAATGTATACACTTTTGTTTATTAGACACATAGCAAAGGTTTGTATTAAAAAGTGACAAAAGATAGAAATTGGCTGAAAGTGAAAATTTTGCAGGGCCTTAGAAAGTGCTCACTTTACCGTGAACAACCTATGTAACCTGTCACTAAATAATAACTCGAATTTTGCAGGTTTCTGTTCGTGTCACGTTAAGTTTCCTAACTTCTTGCGCCTGACCTACGGTGTGTTGTTTCATTTGATGTTTATTTCGAACTGTTTCGAGAGCGTGGGGAAAGTTGGCAGTGAAGTTATCAGAGGGTGAAGTTAGCAGAGGGTGAAAGTGGCGGAAACGATGTCTGACGCCCGCTGTGACACTCTGCTTAAAAAATGACGTCACTTCCTGTGCGGCGGTAACGGGGCGTACGAACAAGAATTGAGAGGGAGAAGAAAGATAGAAGAAGGCAGCGGACATAACTGGGGTGGAAAATTCATCCCCTGAAGATCTCGAGCAAGTTTCGCTTGGACGTCAACTACCATCATTTCACGTAAACCCGTTAAGAGCGTTGAAGCTCTAAAATTTACCTTCTATATTTTTAGGTTATTTTAGATTCCTGTGGTGTTGCATCAAACAGTAGACTGATAAAACTATAAAAATTAAACACGGAAAATATGTTTAAAAAAATTAATTACGGAAGCTATGGAAATTTATAATTTATGTGTTTTGTGGCACAAATTCGTACCGCAAAACATATAAATGTAATTAGAATAAGGTAAAGATATTTCTTGCAAATTCTTGAAGTTGTTCGACCATATTTTTATTTTAAGTTTAAAAATAGCATTTTAAATCAAAATAGTTAGAAGTAAAACGTTAATCGCAGGCGAACGAAATGCCATGACTCAAAAGAAATTTCTTCATGGCATTTCCAAGACTAAAAAAAAATTTTTACTGAAATCAAATATTGGCCGCCTACGCCGTCTCTGATCATTCTAGCGGTCACCAGGTTATTAAGTTTCCTAAGGTCTATTTTACACCATATTTTGAAGAGATAATTTTCATTCCTACCATTGCCCTGAAATTATAAAACTAATTATTAATAAATATTAAATTACTGCCTTCATGCATCTGCATCTCATAGTAGCACTGGACAGTATCTTGTGATAGCCGGCGTGCACGATTTAACCCCTTCATGGACACGTTGCACATTAATGATACTTATGCGCTTTACTGTACCCAGCAACGCGCCAGTGTCAGGCCTTCCATATGCCTAGTCTGATTTGGGGAATTTTCCGCATCTCTTTGACGTGAATGGTCAATACCAATATCACCGAGCAAGCAGTACGATGTTCGCTGGCTTTAAGGAAAAATGCGAAACATACAAACAGCGCAGGCCAAAAAATTACGCGATTGCAACACTTGAACTCAGATATTAACGCGTGACTGAACGCGTTAAGATCCTCACGTGTCGATACAGATTGTTGTACAAAACGAGCATCAGGACATTTTTTTTTCTTGACTTGAACAATTTAATCGATTTGAAATAATGAGATTTTTCTTTAAATTTAAACGCACGTAATAATTCACAGTGGCGCTACAAATATGTTTCGGTTCTTTATAATTATTACAAATTTATGATTAAAACACGTCAAATAAAGTCTGATTTCACATTTCTAGCCCCTGTTATTCATTATTCTGCACGCTTTAATTACGAAACTTTTATTGTTGGACTCCTGTGAGAGTAGGTTGATGAACAGAGAGAAGTATGAGGAGGCGAATTTAAGATGCATTATTGTAGCCTTACTTTGCGGATAGATGTCGCACTTGAGCATTACACCGCAGAGCTGCGTTTGACATAGCTGGAAAACAGGTGTCAAATCAAAGGTCCTGCTTAAGCTTTAGCACAGGTTTAGGACTAAGAAACAAATAGTTGACTATGATGCTTACTTTAAAACCAGATTGCGATGTCTTTTGTAGCTTTATATTAACACAAAGAGGTTTGGAGGAATAAGCGAATGAGGGATAACGGTAGAAGGGGCTGGTGGTAGCGGTTGTTTACAGTAAACAGGGTTTTTTTTTTTTACTCAAATGTATATGTGTAAACGATTATGATAAATTTTGTGAATTTTTATAGCATTATTTTCCGCAACGATCAAATTAAATTTTGCTTGAGTTAACTGAAGTTAGATTAGGTTTTGTTATAGACAAAATGGAAATAGGTTATTTAGTGGCTGGGTTTTACTGGCACGAATAAAAATTTATCTTTCAAATCGTGAATCGTAAAAACCAAAGACTTATTATTTTTACGTGATCGGTTATCACAGCGACATTATTAATTAATTTAATTATTCGTTTCTAAACTCGTTGTGATCTTCACACGACTGTANGATTATCACAGCGATATTATTAATTAATTTAATTATTCGTTTCTAAACTCGTTGTGATCTTCACACGACTGTATAATAAACTGAAAGAAGANGGTTATCACAGCGACATTATTAATTAATTTAATTATTCGTTTCTAAACTCGTTGTGATCTTCACACGACTGTATAATAAACTGAAAGAAGAAATCACCAACGGTAAAAATATGAGGCAATGATCGCGGTGTCTTTAATTGTGTCATACTACAAAAAATTTTAACAAATTCAAAAGACATCTTTTCAATAAACTGAATAGTTTGTATAATCAAATAAACATATTTTTAATACGAGCTATAGCTCACCCTCATCTCCTGTCTTGATATTAATTTTTCAAATTCATGTTACGAGAGAGCGTAAAAAAAAAAGGCACCTATATACATAACTTTCGCAAACCGATATAAATTTTATTACAATAAAATTTCCTTAACGGTGAACTTGAACTTGTCTTTGGTTGATTGAACTGTGCAGTCAGTATTATGATGTATATGTTTCTAGGTTATTTCACTGGATCATTTTTAAAACACTTTTCAACCTGGCGTGTAAAAAGTTTCAGCCAACTTTTCCGGGAACGTCTGCGTGATAAATTCTCCACGCACACATTTTTTAATTGTTTAAACCACCTTAAGGCCTACTTTGCCGTGTTTTTTGCGCTATATGCAGCCCGACAGGGAGCTCTGCTATCGACGACGCTAGCTCTGCCAGGCGGCAGAGCCACGCACTACGAACCACAGCCCGGCACACAAATCTTCGCCAAGGGCCACTAATATATTCATGCGTTTGCAATGGATAATGAATTATTGATGGCCGGTCGGCCATTGTCGGTGCCTGCCACATGCGGAAAGGGAAATTAATGTGCGAGATAAAACGGCGAGAGTGGGGAAAAATGGGAAGAAAAAGAGCATGCTTATTTTCAACAGTTTAAATTCGCGTTTTCGGAATAAGGTCGTTGTGGGGAGCTGATTCTGGTCATTACCATGCAAATCAGTCGCATTGTCCTCTGCCGTTATTACGACTTTCGAGTATCAATACTGCTGGATTCGTGTGTGTGTGATAGAATTGAGGGATATTTTGTTTGCATAGATTAACACGGGAATTCACGGCAGTCCCACCCCAGAGCCGTCAATAGCGTGAACGCAGTGTCTGCGCCATAACTCGTCGCGCTCAAGTAAAAAACCAGAAACTTTTGAAACTGAACGTGAGGGTAGGAGCTATATCTGTAATTAACCTGGCCCACTTAATGAAATTTAAAATTTTAATATACCATTTATTATGTTAAAATTAAAGTAAAAAGTAATGACATAGTATTTAATAAGCGCCAACGGGGGTGTAGTGATTAAACCATTCGCCTCCTACTCAGGCGAACCGGTTTCTATTCCCGGCGGGGTCGCTCCCGGATTTTTGTATGTGGGAATCGTGCCAGACGATGCCGCTGGTCGGCGGGTTTTCTCGGGGATCTCCCGTGTTACCCCACCTCTTCATTCCAGCTGTTCTTTCATTCCGCTCTCACGACATCGATGTTAAAAGGCATCCGTATCTTTTCAGTTACTCACTAAATTAGTAATAATTCTATTTAAGAAAATATTACATAGAAAGCATAGTTTATGGGTGAGGTTCGTGTTCCTGTAGAAAATAACATTGGAATTTTAAGGGTTAAAAGTTTGAAATGGGTAAACATAAAATCTTCCTCGCATACCCACACGCGACGTAAAAATTTATGAAAGTAAAAGAGACATGAATACTTAACAGGCCTGTTAACTTTTACACTGTCTACAGTCGGTGGCGTGACCGCGCCGTTAGTTCATGGAAGCGCTCAGACCTGCATCAGTCGTGCTCAGACATCGTCTAACTGCTTGGCGACCACTTGCAGTCCTTCACGGAGTTGTAACCCATCCCCCCCCCCCTTCCCCACACGATGACACTATATATTCCAGCAGGATAAAACATCGCGTCGTCGGGCCCAAGTCGTCCAGGACTCGCTCGAGGAGCATGCTGGGAAGTTCAAACTGCTGTTGCGGCCTTCACGTTCGCCTGACGCGAACCCCAGGGAGCGTTTGTGGGACGTGGCGGGGGAGGTCCGTCCGCTCCCGGAGATCCTGCACCTACGAACAGCAGGGGGTAGCTAGCTCTCCTCGCGGCAGGGGTCGACACCTCTCGACAGGTGTTTCGTCCACTCGATGGGATCGACGCCACGATGAGTCACTGCACTTGGTCGAGCTGGAGGAGGGGCTACCTACACGATGCTACACTCCTGTGCCGTAACTTCCAGCACGTCAGCGGATGTTTACACTCAAGGCTATCTGCA
Source organism: Clitarchus hookeri (assembly GCA_002778355.1). Taxonomy (NCBI): domain Eukaryota; kingdom Metazoa; phylum Arthropoda; class Insecta; order Phasmatodea; family Phasmatidae; genus Clitarchus; species Clitarchus hookeri. The sequence continues at coordinate 393,188 of NQII01002000.1, read as the reverse complement.
TACAAGCAGCTTCTTACTTTCCACTTTTGCACCACGAAAAAAATATATATATTTGTCAGTTCAGTGTAATATTTTTACTGCACAATTTTTGTTGTGTGNCGGTGTAATATTTTTACTGCACAATTTTTGTTGTGTGATAATGATTTTCACGATTGAATAAAATGGAGATGAACCAATGACTCACACAGAAAAATGTGAAATCTCTCTCTTGGTAGACACAGATTTATTTCCTTAAATTTTTTTGTGAGCGCCAACCTCTTTGTTTGCTGTCACAAATGCAATACTATAATCGTCACTTATAGGTAATTTCNCAAGGCTATCTGCATACAAGCAGCTTCTTACTTTCCACTTTTGCACCACGAAAAAAATATATATATTTGTCAGTTCAGTGTAATATTTTTACTGCACAATTTTTGTTGTGTGATAATGATTTTCACGATTGAATAAAATGGAGATGAACCAATGACTCACACAGAAAAATGTGAAATCTCTCTCTTGGTAGACACAGATTTATTTCCTTAAATTTTTTTGTGAGCGCCAACCTCTTTGTTTGCTGTCACAAATGCAATACTATAATCGTCACTTATAGGTAATTTCATGAAACCATAAGAAAAATTTTGCAAATGTGTATTGTAACAAAGCAGTTTGAAGTGATGATTTTTTTTAGTAATGACCAAGATATAGTTATGTCCGTTTGTGCTGTATATTTCCTGTGTACATATCTGACCATAAACGACAATCTTTTGCAATTGTACTTAACTGTAGACACGGTAAAGGGAAACTAACATCTGTTCAGAAAAACTTTGTAGTCACTAGGTCAAGCAGGATTTCAACATACAGCAGGCATTATCTCTATGTAAAAGAGGACTTTTAACTTACAGCATTTATAGTTACTAGGTCAAGCAGGATTTCAACATACAGTAGGTATGGTCTCTGTGTCAAGGAGGACTTTTAACTCACAGCATCTATTGTTACTAGGTCAATCAGGATCATTGACTTACAGCAGGCATAGTCACTAGGTGAAGCAAGATTTTTAACTAACAGCTGTTATAGTTAATAGTTAAAGCAGTATTTTCAACTAAGAGCAGTTATACTATTTAAAACAAACAGGCATTTAACTTACAACAATTAGTGCCACTTGGACAAGTAGAATATTTTAGATAATAGCATGTACGGTTACTTGGTCGAGCAGGATTTTCATTTTTAGCAGGTATAGTCACTCTGTAAAGAAAACCGCGGGTTTAGTCTCTAGGTCAAGCAGGATTTTTGACCTANATTTTCATTTTTAGCAGGTATAGTCACTCTGTAAAGAAAACCGCGGGTTTAGTCTCTAGGTCAAGCAGGATTTTTGATCCTAGCAATTAAGGTGTATGAAAATTTTAGTTGTTACAAGTGTTAGCGACAGAAAGAAAGAGAAAGGGAGTATGATGTGCAGGTAATGCTATTGTCAGTTAATGGTTATTTCTAAACTTTCTGAAGCTTTACTAAAGTGACACTTTCAGGCTTCTCCTCCACCTCGTTTAAACAAATCTTACCTAAGTAAATACAACTACGCCTCTCATTAGTGGGCACTCAGTTTAATAATCATATGCATGCAAATTACACTGAAGAGCCAAAAAAAGTTGTACACCTCTCTATTATCGTGTAGGGTCCCCACGAGCACGCAGAAGGGCCGCAAGACGACGTGGCATGAACTCGACTAATGTCTGAATGTATGCAGGAGGCAACTCACACCATGAATCCTGCAGGGCAGTCCACAAATCCATAGGAGTGCGAGGCGGTGGAGATCTCTCCTAAACAGTACATTGCAAGGCATCCCATATATGCTCAATAATGTTCATGTATATTGATTTAGGTGGCCAATGGATGTGTCTAATGTTATAAGAGTGTTCCTGGAGCCACTCGGCAGCAACTCTCGACATGTAGGGTGTCGCATTGTCCTTCTGGAATTGTCCACGTCCATCAGAATGCACAATGGACATGAATGGGTGCAAGTGATAGGACAGGATGCTTACGTATCCGTCACCTGTCAGAGTCGTATCTAGACATATCAGAGGTCCCATTTCACGCCAACTGCACACACCTCATACCATGACAGAGCCTCCGCCAGCTTGAACAGTCTCCTGTTGACATGTAGGGTTCATGGATTCATGATGATGTCTCCATACCCGTACACGTCCATCCACCCGATACAATTGGAAACGAGACTCGTCAGACCAGGCAACGTGTTTCCAGTCATCAACAGTCCAATGGCGGTGTGTGCGGGCCCAGGCGAGGCGTAAAGCTTTGTGTGGTGCAGTCAAAAACGGTACACGAGTGGGCCTTCAGCTCCGAAAGCCCTTATCAATCAATGATGGTCTGTTGAATAGTTCGCACACTGGCACTTGTTGATGTCCCAGCATTGAAATCTGCGCCAATTTGAGAAAGAGTTGCAAGTCTGTCACGTTTAATGATTCTCGTAAGTCGTCGTTTGTCCCGTTAGTTCACGATCTTTTTCCGGCGGCAGCGATGTCGAAGATTTGATTTTTTACCAGATTCCCGATATTCACGGTACACTCGTGAAATNCAAAAACGGTACACGAGTGGGCCTTCAGCTCCGAAAGCCCTTATCAATCAATGATGGTCTGTTGAATAGTTCGCACGCTGGCACTTGTTGATGTCCCAGCATTGAAATCTGCGCCAATTTGAGAAAGAGTTGCAAGTCTGTCACGTTTAATGATTCTCGTCAGTCGTCGTTTGTCCCGTTAGTTCACGACCTTTTTCCGGCGGCAGCGATGTCGAAGATTTGATTTTTTACCAGATTCCCGATATTCACGGTACACTCGTGAAATGGTCGTACNAGTCGTCGTTTGTCCCGTTAGTTCACGACCTTTTTCCGGCGGCAGCGATGTCGAAGATTTGATTTTTTACCAGATTCCCGATATTCACGGTACACTCGTGAAATGGTCGTACTCTAAAATCCAAATTGTATCGCTACCTCGGATATGCTATGTCCCATCTCTCGTGCGCCGACTATAACACCACGTTCAAACTCACTTAAGTCTTGATAACCTGCCATTGTAGCAGCAGTAACCGATCTAGCAACTTTGCCAGACGCTTGTTGTCTTATATGGGCGCTGCTGACCGCATCGCGTTACTCTGATTGGTTCCATACCTCTGTTGTTTGCATACGCACGCCTATGCCAGTTTTTTTTTTTTGCTCTCCAGGCTATTTTCGTACTATGCCTTTCCAACCCATCAATTTGTCTTTGTTTTGTTCGCATTAATTACACATTAAATATTATAATTTGTAGATAAGTTAAATTTAAAAATACAACGTTCTTTGACGTAAGCAGAAGTGTGAAATGTTTGTTTTATATGACTTATTAGGAAAACAACACAACACGTCATACAGGAGGTGATTTTTTCAAGGTTATATTCATAAAGTGTGAAGTTGCTGCAAATAGACTGTAACCACGAGGGCGGTAGTAAGTACTGAGTTTTGTGTGTTGTTGTGAGGCAGGTGGGTGAGTGTATGGAGTGCTGTGTGTTGTGCGGCAGCTGGGGGAGTCTATGGAATGCTGTGTGTTGTGCGGCAGCTGGGGGAGTCGATGACGCTGGTGACTGGAGAGGCAGGCAGCGCCCTGGAGACGACGCGGTCCGTGCTGGAGCTGGAGACCAACTCGGAGCCCCGCCTGCGTCTGTGGTGCGTCGCGACGATCTTCCACCTGTACCGCCACAGCAGCGCCAAGCTCGAGCTGCGAGAGTCCGGTCCACGCCTCTCCCCGGTCCTCGCCTCCGGTAAACATCGCCCTGCCTCGCCTTCTACTATTGACGTAGAGCGCACTCCTATCACTCAGCCCAACACGGGTTCCATTCCCACACTCCCGAATCCTCGTACACATGAGAATCGTGCCGGATGATGCTGCTAGTCGGCGGGTTTTCTCTGTGATCTCCCATTTCACACGTACTGTATTCCGGCACTGTTCCGTATCCATATCGCTCCACCCCCATCGGCTCTCAAGACATACATGTTAGGAGCGCGGGGTGAATATGTGTTCCCCGAGAAAACCCGCCTACCAGCAGCATCGTCTGGCACGTGCGAGTGGCCTCGCCGGGGATCGAGCATGGTTCGCCTTGGTTAAAGGCGAGCATTCTAGCCTCTACGCCAACCGTGGTCCCTTGAACGTCAACATTTCACATTTTCCTGAGGAATTGGGAGACATGGAAAAACATCCAGGCCCCTTTAATTTTATTTTTTATAATTATTTTTAATTATTTTACGTAATGAATAATTTTATATAATTACCCTTTTATTGTAAATAATTTATTAATATGTAACTTTTTTTATTTGTTTATATTTTCTGAATTGGAATCCACTATTTATTGCTATAAAAAGTAACATTAACTCTTGTGGAAGGTTATTATTGCTGTGTTTGCCTTAGAAATAGGCACCCACTGAGTTATACTTCGTAGCCCCAAATAATAGGACCTCCGCATGCAAATTGCCCTACATTTGATTTCTTACGATGTCTAAAAGAATGCTCAGAGAGTTGATGAAGCTATAAACGCAGTATAATCCAAGGCCACGGGTTTTAATTACTTGAGATGGAAGGGAGGAAAGAACCGGTTATGTTACTCTTAAAAACACCGCTACGCCATGGGATCTATTATTTTTTCTTTTCGTATTACAAATTGAATATCAACTATAGGTATTCTTTAATAATTGCGGAAAATAAGTTGACGAAAACCAATCGGGCAGCTTGCGATTTACTTCAGGTGGCAAAGGATAAAACGTGCTGTAAAATACCAAAGAAAACTTTTGCAACGGGAAGGGTTCATCCAACCGCCTAATAGGCTTGTTCACGGTAAACTGAGCACTTTTGAAAGCCCTGCTCTATACTTGCATGCACATTTTGTATTCTTCCGCCATATGTAAATTCAACATTGCCATGCGCCTTATCACACTATTCACGCGTCAGTCTTGTGAAACTGTTAAATTATCACAACTTGAAGGCGAACCAGAGCACCAACAACTCAGATGAAAGTAGAGGAAAACACAACATACCACAAACAATTCAGAATAAAAGCATTCGAATAAAGTAAACGAGGTAATTTACTGTTATTATGATGCTGCCACAGATGTATTCATAGAAGTAACAAATATATGTTAGAAGGGGCAGTGTATCAATGAAAACATGTATGCGGCCAAAAAATATTAAAAGATATGTGATACTTGTGGGAAAACTTATTTATAGCAGTCATAATGGTCCCAGTTTTTTTGTGAGAAAAAAAATTGCTTATCGGTGTGCTAAATGCGGGATGGCACTTATATGGTTTATGTTCTCTTGCGCGCGGCGTATGAGTCAGCCGGGAAACGGAAGAGACCCAGTGGATAGAGCTAGCTAAGTCCAGTAGTTTTAACGCTTGAGGAGATTTCAAATACGTGCATGACCTGCTAAGTTCCTTTGGAAGCCTATGCACAAGATAACACACTTTTAGTTCTTCTGCACACGAAATATTGCTTAATTTTTNCTAAGTTCCTTTGGAAGCCTATGCACAAGATAACACACTTTTAGTTCTTCTGCACACGAAATATTGCTTAATTTTTACCAACCAATGCGTCTTTATGTGGTATTCCGTAAATATATTTATGGATATCTTTGCGCAAAGTTGTAGATTTGGCAACGCAGCGAGCTTTGTTCTGAATCAAGGCTCTGCTTGTTGTATTATATATTCCATTATTACAGGGTGTCTTCTGTCACACATTTGATTNTGTTCTGAATCAAGGCTCTGCTTGTTGTATTATATATTCCATTATTACAGGGTGTCTTCTGTCACACATTTGATTAGTATACTTAATATTTTACTTTAATTTATTTATCTCTTATTACACTTTTGAATAAAACTTCTAAAATTAATTTATTTNCTAAGTTCCTTTGGAAGCCTATGCACAAGATAACACACTTTTAGTTCTTCTGCACACGAAATATTGCTTAATTTTTTACCAACCAATGCGTCTTTATGTGGTATTCCGTAAATATATTTATGGATATCTTTGTGCAAAGATGTAGATTTGGCAACGCAGCGAGCTGTGTTCTGAATCAAGGCTCTGCTTGTTGTATTATATATTCCATTATTACAGGGTGTCTTCTGTCACACATTTGATTATTATACTTAATATTTTACTTTAATTTATTTATCTCTTATTACACTTTTAAATAAAACTTCTAAAATTAATTTATTTCTCTCTATGAATACAAGATTTCAGATGTGCCTAGTTCATTTTGAGAATCACGAGATAGCACTCTACAGTGGCCGAATCCGCCATTTCGTAGAAATGTTAAAAGAAAGTGCTGGAGAGTTATCATTAGCGAATTATAAAATACTATACGCCTTATATATATATTCCTGACACTGTTTATTTGTGCTTAAATATAAAAGGATATAATTTTTCTCGTTTTTGGGGCGTTTAAAAACGTTTTTTGTCTGTGGAGAGTGTTTGCTAGTATTAACCTCAATAGTCAATACATCGGCCATTTTCTTTCCACTTTCGTTCATAAAGACACCTTGTTGGCCTGTCTTTATACAACGACAGTCCCGAGGCATTCGAAAGAACGTCATTACATTTTGAGTTACTGAATACCATTTCTACTTGTAAATATAGTTAAGCGGTAGATGTGTTTATTTAACGACAGTAAAGTGTTACAGAGCAGGGACCCTGATAACTTGCGACGCCATTTTTTTTTTTTTTACTTTCTATCCTAACTGGTAAGCCATACCACATAACCACTGGCTACATGTATTATTAGATTTAAGTTTAAATTTATAATAAAGTAATTAAGTTCTTTAGAAAATTAGTTAAACACAATTGGCCATGGCTCTTAAATCTACTGTTTATGTTTAGTCTAGCTATCTATATATTTTAATTAAAGTTATTTTTTTAATGGGTACAGGTTTATACACTTTATTTATTCTTGGTATTTCACTTATTTTTTGTTATTTTGTTGGGGGGGGGGAAGTGGAGAACACCCTGTAAAAAACCCCTGAAGCCACCTTGACGTAGACGTGACGTGTTTGTTCACAGGAGTCTGCTGCAGGATGAAACACTCGTGGCTGTTGCTGGTGGCTTGGTGGAGCGTAGTGTGTCTGGTCGGCACCAGGTAGCACTGCTCGCCTCAGCGAGACCAAGTTCCATCTGTCGACGAGAGAACGCGCTGCGCTGTAGTCTCAATCAAAGCTGCTCCGATTTAGTGACAGTATTGGCAACTGATTCCTCTCTTCAGTCTTGTGCGGAGAAGATTTTCCATTACAAAGAAACACAAGCTTGCACACGGGTTGGCTTGCATGCCCGAAGAAACCCGAATAACTCCGATCACAATAGTCGGTGTACCGATGTGATCATCATTGTTAGAGTTGTGCTTGTGGATAATGTTGAAAACACTTTGCTGTCCGATGGTACTTATAAGTACCAGTCAATAAAATGTCTATATAATTTTTCTGTTAAAGCATTTACCTTCCCCAGATCTGTTTGTACTTTCAGGTATCACCCACAGACCGATGTTGGGAGATGATCATTTACAAGGTTTGCAACAAAAACAACACTCAAATGTTCACTGATTGTCACAAGGTCGCTTGACAGTGTATAATTGTGGTCAGTTTTCTTGTATCATACAGGTAAGTTTTTACAAAACTTTTCATCAGCGTAGTTGTAGTAGAAGTTTGGACATTTACGAACGGAAATAACTATACAGTGCACTTTTCAACGAATAAATTAATTACAAAATTGTCATTTTATAAAGTGAATTTGAAAGCACCATCGGTGTGTGTGTGTTCCAGTGATTACAGTAATAGATAGATTATGTTCACTACATGACTGAGAACAGTAATTCCAGTTTGTGTGTTTTTTGTGTAATTTTTGGTAACGTTAGTGCAAAAATTGCTTCTCAGTTTTCGCAGACTTTACTCAATAATGAACTTACAGCAGACCTGTATTCTGATTATTTAAGAGCAGACGTTGTTCTGGAAAATGACACAAGTACAGACGAAAAGGATGAGGAAGGTGGGAGTAAAGATCCAGGGAAAAGTAATGGAAGCAGTTTTGATTTAGTTCTTAACAGAGAAATAACTAAACATGGAAAACAACTGTCACAGACTTATCAGTATCGGTTTATAGTACTAGAATTTCCTGTCATGGAGAAATAAAAAACCCCAGTCCAAATGCACCTGATGTAGAAGCCAATATCCTGACAAGAGATTTAACTTCACAACTTGAAGACGAACCAGAGCACCAACAACTCAGATAAAAGTGGAGGAAAACATAACATACTACAAACAATTCAGAATATAAGCATTCGAATAAAGTAAACGAGGTGATTTACTGTTATTATGATGCTGCCACAGATGTATTCATAGAAGTAAGAAATACATGTTAGAAGGGGAAATGTATCAAAGGAACATGTATGTGGCCAAACAATACATTCGTTTGGATTTTGAAGAACTGCTAGTGTGCATTAGTAGAATAATTATAGGAAGTCGGTCACAAGGGGCTGGGGGTCCAGAGCCGACATCATGCTCTGTCATTCTGGTCACCCAACCGTTATCTTGGATCTGGGTGACCATGAACTATACCCGTGGCCTTAACCTTGACCCTGTGCTCGTCACCTTAAATGATCTTAAACGCAAAAATCCTAACAAAAAAAAATTGCAGACAAATTATAAAATCCCCAAAAACAATTATAAACATTTTTAAAATTTAAAAAAAATGTAATTATTTAAAGATGTATCTACATGTAGGAGGTCCTAGGTTTGATGAAAGGTGGATCGACTAAGCTTCCAACACGACCAACCCTCGCCATGTCGGCCAGTGTCCATCTCATAAGACATGTTAGATGTTGTTAGCCCTCACCTTAACCCTAGTGACCTTGAAGCCAAAAATTCCCCAAAAAATATAAAACCTTTAAAAAATGTATACAATATTCCAAAAAAAATTTAAATTTTATAACAATATATAAAAAATTATTATTAAAAAACATGCATTTCCAGTGATCCTCATCAATTTTTTATTGGTTATTTAATCTGTCAATTACTCGTCTTCGCTCGACCCCTTCCATGCCATGCCATATCTACTGTCCATTTATTATTATAATCACCTACTAGAATGCACTAGTAACATGTTTCAACCACCAGAGATATATTACTATCGACAAGAGGGCTATCGACCTGTACCTAATAGTGACGAGGTCATGTAAATCGTTATATTTAATTTTTTTTAATTATTCTTTAATGCAAGTATTTTTATTCAAAATATTTTTTTATATAAAGCAGAGGGGTTTCAATAAAATAAATAANCTACTAGAATGCACTAGTAACATGTTTCAACCAACAGAGATATATTACTATCGACAAGAGGGCTATCGACCTGTACCTAATAGTGACGAGGTCATGTAAATCGTTATATTTAATTTTTTTTTATTATTCTTTAATGCAAGTATTTTTATTCAAAATATTTTTTTATATAAAGCAGAGGGGTTTCAATAAAATAAATANAATTATTCTTTAATGCAAGTATTTTTATTCAAAATATTTTTTTATATAAAGCAGAGGGGTTTCAATAAAATAAATAAAACACAAAATATATTTACACAAAATTTATTCAGTAAAGTATAACATAAGTAATCACATATACAAAAGTATATTAATTCAATCTTCGATGTTTACCACTCGATTCTCGCATCGTTGACCATGCAATTGTAGCGGGCAGGGAAACCCCACCACTTGGCATACGACCTTCTGCTACGTCGTTTCAGCACCTTCTGGAAATTCGTAGGCAGGATCTCCACGGCACAGAAACCTCTATGGATGGGAAAATTATACAGATCATCGAGAATGAAAGTCCTTGGAGCATAGTTGCGTATATGTCCACGAAAGAGTTCGGGGCTCCAATTCGCTGTAAATCATTTCTCGAAGATGCGTTTCTGCTTGGAGATGCGCACCAGGTCTCCAGCCGTGGCTAATCCGAAAGTGCAGTCTCACGTTACAAGCTTCCTCCCTAAGCACAGAGTGCAATGTTCGAAGGAGGGAATCGTCAGAGTACAATGTTCGAAGGAGGGATTCGTCAGAGTGCAATGTTCGAAGGAGGGAATCGTCAGAGTACAATGTTCGAAGGAGGGATTCGTCAAAGTACAATGTTCGAAGGAGGGATTCGTCTTTCACGTCTTCGGGCTTCATGCATGTGGTGGTGTGAATGGTAGAATNAAGTACAATGTTCGAAGGAGGGATTCGTCTTTCACGTCTTCGGGCTTCATGCATGTGGTGGTGTGAATGGTAGAATTGTACTCGAGTACGAGTTTTTGGAGTACATCCAACTAGCTGTAGTAGCAATTCGCAGCGAAATGCCCCCACATCTTGCCCTTCTGTGTACTGTTGAACCTCTGGACGATAGAAGCTTTGAGATTGTTGTATGTGGAATAATTATTTATGTTGTGTTTCTTAATCAGGGCCTTGAACTTTGCATTCTAGAATTCCTTGCACTTGCCGGTTTGTAAATTAGTCGGGATGCATCCTTCATGCAGCACATCATCCATGGCCTCGTAGACATCACTGGTACTGTTCGACTTAACAGGCCTGGCCCAAGCAAATTTGCTATATCCATCGATGACAGTCAACATTTATTTGTAGCCCTTGTTAACCCGAGTATACGGTTTCATCTCGACGAGGTGGGCTGAAATAGGTATTTTATACCACATATCGCGACCTTGTTGCGACGGTAGTTGCGTCTCACAGATGTGTGCATTTTATTGGCGATTCCCAATAGACTCATTCTATGTAACCTCCATCCTTCAGTTCATCAATAAGTGAAATTATCTTGTTAGTGTGGGAGTAATTTCCAACCTTTTGCGAAGCGAGCAGTAGTCGAAGTCTATCGACAAGCTCGTTCGGGTCGTCCCAGAATATGTAGTCGATGTTCGTGTCGTCGTCTTTATTCTTCAGACCTTCGCAGCTTCTCAGTGCTAGGCCACTGGAGAGGTGTGCGAGAATGTCGATTTTTTTCGTGATTTTCGTCCTTATAAACAAACACCTGTCTCCGGTTTGTTATCTTTGTAAAGTGCATGCGTGAGTTCGAGAAACGTCTTGTGTTCCAACAGGTCAGATTCTGTAAACTCTCTGGGCTCTTTGTGAAATGGAAGTTCGTAAAGCCCGGGGGTTCAACATGTCTTGTAATCGCCTACTTGGATGATCCCACAAGGTAGAAACTCTATTTCATTAGCACCGAGGAACCATTTATCATTATGCCTATACCGGCTGATTCTAAAATCATGGGACAAACATTGAGGGGTGGTAGAGCTCACTAAAACANTTTATCATTATGCCTATACCGGCTGATTCTAAAATCATGGGACAAACATTGAGGGGTGGTAGAGCTCACTAAAACAAACATTAGTGTGTAGGAATATATGGGCGGAAGTGACGTGTTGAGGCACAAACACAAAAACATAACACATCAACGGAAACATAAAATGTTCATTAGCAGCATACTTAACGAGTGATTCCATACAGAAAATGTTAAAACAGTTGCTGAAAATGCATCCACCAACAGTCATGCATGCTTGGCGACCTCTACATATGGCGTGATTGGCCGAAAATGGTGGCGTGCGTGAAATACCCGGCGTATTTGAATCTGTTCGCCAATCACTCCACCGACGATACCAAGCTTGCATTACTGTCGGTGGTAGCAATTTAGAGCAATTAATATAAACATTGCTGTAAAAAGGCATTTAGCGGTGACGTAAATAAAGAATATGTTGCATTAAATGTGTTATTTTTGTTTTTGTGCCTCAACGCGTCACTCCTGCCCATATATTCCTATACAATAATTGTGTGTTTTNTTTATCATTATGCCTATACCGGCTGATTCTAAAATCATGGGACAAACATTGAGGGGTGGTAGAGCTCACTAAAACACACATTAGTGTGTAGGAATATATGGGCGGAAGTGACGTGTTGAGGCACAAACACAAAAATATAACACATCAACGGAAACATAAAATGTTCATTAGCAGCATACTTAACGAGTGATTCCATACAGAAAATGTTAAAACAGTTGCTGGAAATGCATCCACCAACAGTCATGCATGCTTGGCGACCTCTACATATGGCGTGATTGACCGAAAATGGTGGCGTGCGTGAAATACCCGGCGTATTTGAATTTGTTCGCCAATCACTCCACCGACGCTACCAAGCTTGCATTACTGTCGGTGGTAGCAATTTGGAGCAATTAATATAAACATTGCTGTAAAAAGGCATTTAGCTGTGACGTAAATAAAGAATATGTTGCATTTAATGTGTTATTTTTGTTTTTGTGCCTCAACGCGTCACTCCTGCCCATATATTCCTATACAATAATTGTGTGTTTTAGTGAGCTCTACCACCCCTCANTAGTGAGCTCTACCACACCTCAATATTTGTCCCATGCTTTTAGAATCATCCTGTATACACAATATGTCGTATCATCAACATGTGTACGATCGTAGGTAGCGACAAACTAGAGCATTGGGTTTGAAGTTTTTCTTCTGTACCTTTTTCTTTTGTGACAAATCCGCATCCGATCCATTGTCCCATTTTGTTTGTACATCGTCATGTTTCTGCTCCTTCATAGGCTCAGCAGTATCGTCGACTTCGGTCTTCACGACTATAGGTACTTCATCGCTATCCGTGAGCATTTCGAGACGACGAGTAATGGGTTAAAAAAAAGTCTTCATTTATAAGGTAACGCGAAATTCTAGCCCTCTTGGCGAGTAAATACTTAGAGCGAACAGACCGAATAGTTCGATGTAAGTCGCTAGTAATATCTGACATCTCACAGAATAAAATTAGTTAAAGTTGCTGTATTTTATATGCTTTATCAAGTATCTACATCAAAAGACTATCTATCTTTCCCAGGTGTTCGCTGCAGGTATCCAATATATCCACGCTATGGTTCAGAATATCCGTTTTCATGACGAGATGGGAAATCGAGGTAGCAAATGTATTATCTATTGATTTATTCAGCCCATTCGTATTCTCTCCATTTTGTGCAGATTCCACATCCAGTCTGTCGACAATTTTTCTTTGAACACTCGTCACATGCTCGTCCATGGCAATCATATCTCAGACGATCTCGGTATTCAAATGCTCCATCTTTGCCCCGAGCTCGGACAGATATTTGCGAAAGAATGTATTTTGTTCTGTCAAAATACTGCACAGTTCCGAGATGATGGCACTACCAGTTTCGAGGATGAAATGTTTCGTATAATACTCCTCGGATTGTTCGGGTTCAACAACATTTAGAATTATTCGTCTACATGCATCGCAGGTTCCATCGTTTCTTGGTACGAGACAACCACCATTTTCGTCTTTGCCAAGACGCAGCTTTAGGCTGCTTTGCCCAAATTTCGATATTCTGTAACTCATTCTCGATGGTCGACGATGAATTGATCGAATCCTTATCGGCACCTCCCATGATATAGAGGCCAGGCCTTAACGATCGTCGAAATCCATAATTGTCTTTCCAGCACAAGCCACACAAACTCTTGAAATCTGATAGTGTTATGTCTGTATTTTCAAGATCTACATAAATATGCCGCAAATTCATATCGTGCATGCGAAACAACACCAAGATGTTTGCATTGTCATGGAATAGCTGTTTGGGTATGCGTGAATAGGTCTGGCTGATGTGTACGAAGTCCACCTTTGCACGCCGTCCTATGCTAAAGTACTTCTGGATGCACTTTTGCTCCTCGCAGGCAATGTCATCAAAGACAGATATCGAGTTTGACAATGTTTCACTCGGTGGCACGATCGCTTCATTATCGTTGCAAGGGAAAAGTAACCCACACCATCCACAGGCAGCAGTACTCATGCCAGTCGTTGGTATTTCGGTTGCTGGGGTGATTTTGAATATAAGTACATGTTCTCGAACCGAAGACCATTCTCTTCTTCCAGCAGGCTCGGTAGGACGCATGTTTTCCCGCAATTTGATGGTCCAGCGATGATGCACCTCACTGTATTGGGAAATACGCTTCCATGTCGTGATTCGTGGGAGATATCTTCATCTTCACCATGAATGTTTATGGGTAGAGTAACATCGTGCTTGATAATACACATGTTACCACTACTATCATGTGATGCACATGGTGCTGGTTTTGGAGGTTGTGGAGCAGGTGGAGCGATTGTGGAGTAATTGTGGAGTGATTGTGGAGCGATTGTGGAGTAATTGTGGAGCGATTGTGGAGTAATTGTGGGGTGATTGTGGAGTAATTGTGGAGCGATTGTGGAGTAATTGTGGAGTGATTGAGGACCATGTAGAGCAGCTGTGGAGCATGTGGAGCAACTGTGGAGCATGTGGAACTATTGTACAGCGATTGTAGAGCATATGGAGTAGTTGTGGATCATGTGGAGCTATTGCGGAGCGATTGTGGAGCATTTACAGAGCGATTGTGAATAGATTGCAGAGCATGCGAAGGTTGCAAATTATGAGATGATTGTATTTGCACAGAACCAGTACTGCAAACTTTAGAATGTCTCTTTAAATCGTCAATCAGAATAAACTTTCGTTGACAAAGTTTGCACTGAAATATCACATTTTATGTTTTCATTCTGCAGGTAGTTGCTTCATGTCTGCGAAAATTCCGCAAAGCTGTAAATGTTTTACCACAGAAGCGACAAACGAGATGCTTCATTAGTACTCTACGTCCGTACAGTTCCAATTCCACNCTTCATTAGTACTCTACGTCCGTACAGTTCCAATTCCACAATGAAACTGAAACAAAAATGTATAAAAAGAGAATATTTATACTTTTCTCTCTCAGTTCACTGCGATGTCTCGAAGAGGTAAGACTATAGCTGAAAGCGGGGTCGTCAATACGCTGATAAACAATCCACTGTTCGAGCTGCACATTCCTGGATACAAGTTATGTGGGCCAGGAACGANGCAGGTAGTTGCTTCATGTCTGCGAAAATTCCGCAAAGCTGTAAATGTTTTACCACAGAAGCGACAAACGAGATGCATCATTAGTACTCTACGTCCGTACAGTTCCAATTCCACAATGAAACTGAAACAAAAATGTATAAAAAGAGAATATTTATACTTTTCTCTCTCAGTTCACTGCGATGTCTCGAAGAGGTAAGACTATAGCTGAAAGCGGGATCGTCAATACGCTGATAAACAATCCACTGTTCGAGCTGCACATTCCTGGATACAAGTTATGTGGGCCAGGAACGAAGATAGCTAAAAGACTGTCAAGTGGTGACACAGGCATCAATGCACTTGATGAGGCGTGCAAGCAGCNAAGATAGCTAAAAGACTGTCAAGTGGTGACACAGGCATCAATGCACTTGATGAGGCGTGCAAGCAGCACGACATCGCTTACTCCCTAATCAAGGATCTGGATACCCGAAACCAGGCAGACAAGATACTTGCACAGAAGGCCGACGAGATAAGAAAATCATCAGACACTGGACTCGTAGAAAAAATAGCTGCTTAGGGCATATCCGATGTGATGAAGGCCAAGGTGAAGATGTGAATGGGTGATAAGAGCAAGAGAGGGGCCCAGGTTAAAATGGGAACATGAACAGAGAGCAAGAGAATGGCACAAATGAAACGAAAAGCAGTTATAAAGGGAAGAAAAGCATGCAAGGCCAAGAAAACATCTGCCGGCGGATTTTTCTATAGCTGTTACCTGCTTTTGGAGCCCTCGGCGGCCTAATCGGAGCCACGAGTGGTATCGTCCAAGCCGTCAACACAACATCAAACGAACAAAATCAGTTGTCCGAGCCCCAATGACATAATGCAAATGTGGAAGCTATCGCCATGGGTAAAAAAAAATGAGTGAGACCTCTACCCAAGGCCATACCCAGTGGAAGTGGAAATGTGCAAAAGCGATGCAGCAGGAAGAGGTAATTATGAAATCTCTACCGAAACGACCACTCACTAATGTGTATATGGAACCGTACGCATACAAATTGAAAACACCTATACCTAATTTTAGAGGCATTTTNGACCACTCACTAATGTGTATATGGAACCGTACGCATACAAATTGAAAACACCTATACCTAATTTTAGAGGCATTTTAATGGGAGACGAATTGCCACAGAAACCAAAATGTAATGAGTGTGCCATAATTAATCTGAACACAACAGCTGGATCCTGTACTCACTGTGTAGCTTACATGAAATGGGGCAAACATTCAAACTATAATGACAGTTTTGGGGATTTTNCGGATCC
Organism: Clitarchus hookeri; assembly: GCA_002778355.1. Taxonomy (NCBI): domain Eukaryota; kingdom Metazoa; phylum Arthropoda; class Insecta; order Phasmatodea; family Phasmatidae; genus Clitarchus; species Clitarchus hookeri. The sequence goes on along the minus strand of NQII01002000.1, from coordinate 376,942 downwards.
TGTACTCACTGTGTAGCTTACATGAAATGGGGCAAACATTCAAACTATAATGACAGTTTTGGGGATTTTTGTACTCCACCCGAATTGTGACGGTACCTGAAATATATCAAACTAACATACAATTACGAAATGGAGCAGATGCCTTACATGTGGAACCATGGACGTTTGTGTCTCCAGTACTTGGTTCGCCCTTACAAGTAATTTCATAAAATGGCTATACATCGTGAGGAAACCGCCAGTCATGGCGATAACGCTTAACTTGACGGATCTTAGCTCCGAGCTGCATCGGGTACACTTTCCACCGCTCGAACTGGAGGGAGAATGGTGCATAGGACATGTCGATTGTCAAACCTACAGTGCGATACCTAACATCGATGAAAAAAACTGTAAGGTGTACCTCGTAAAATGTGGTAATGTCTACAACGAAGTTACTTTGCCTGTATTNGTAAAATGTGGTAATGTCTACAACGAAGTTACTTTGCCTGTATTTAGGCTCATATGAAATAGACATAATTGCAAGGTGCATTGAAGATTCGCTGTCCCCCGACATGGAATTCGAACTGCATGGGAATCCCAATATTCTGAAGAGTGTCATCAGATGCAGTGAAGATATCGACTTTACGAAACCGGATACCATCGGACCGATGATGGGGTTCGAGCCACGCATAACTACGAAGCTGGCAAAACATTTTGCCAGTCAATGTGATACGAATNTGGACCGATGATGGGGTTCGAGCCACGCATAACTACGAAGCTGGCAAAACATTTTGCCAGTCAATGTGATACGAATAAACTGCAATTTAGCGAGTGGCACATACCTCAATGCTAGGCCACGCAAAATGCTGCAAGAGTTTTCGCCGATGGTCCTTCCAGGTTATAAACTAGTCGTAGCACCGCAAAGCATCATTTACGCTCCGGTCGTTGCGAAGAGAGCACGCGTGGTGGCCGTGACAGTCGTCGACCAGCACGGAGAGTTGGTGAACTTTCGAAAGAAGAAATCACTCTACCCCTGCATTTGAGAAGATGGGAATAAGATTTGCGGCAACCAGAACCAATCAAACAAAGTGCAGCCGAATATCTGAAATCAATATGTCACAGGTCTCCAAGGAGTTAACACGTGCTAGCGAGATTCTGCTCCGCAGTCTCGGCTTCAAAGTCAAATGCCATGTAACGAAAATGGAACTGTATGCGTATCTGCCTTTCCTGATCGGACCGTACACACTACCATCGGAATTTGGGATTCCGGTCAAACACCAAGATTTCTGCTCTCTTCCTTGCCAGTCTTTCCTGCGAATTAGGGGGACGCTGACAAAAGCAGATGAGCTGAACCCGGCATCGACGAAAATAACAAGCAATGGAATTCTTCACCTGATCGATCGCATCACGTATTTTCTCAACGGTGTCGAGGTGGATCAGTCGTGAGATGTAAGTATAACCACAACGATCAAAAATTACCTTTCGCTCAAGCTAAATGAGCTGCCTGCAGCCAAGATGGCAGGCTGGGGAATCGAAGATGAAAAAAATGTCCCCATATAATATGGAGACAAATTAGACATGTGCATCCCGCTCTCCATGCTATTGGGATTTGCCGAAGATTTCGAACGAAGTATCTCCAATTCTAAGCAGGAACGGGTGCTGCTTCTAGCTACTATGCATGCAGACACCATTGTGGGTATGGGAGAAAACCTGGAGACAGTGAAACTAAAACTACAGTTCATCGAACAGATGCTGTCTCATGTGCATTTGAGCACTGCAGAATGCATAAAAATGTTGAAGAATNAAAACTACAGTTCATCGAACAGATGCTGTCTCATGTGCATTTGAGCACTGCAGAATGCATAAAAATGTTGAAGAATTTGGAAGATGGCAAAAACATCGATGTGGCTTTCAGGTCATGGAGTCTCGAAACATACACTGGATTGGCAGCAAGCCAGCACATCAACGGGATGGTGAAGTCTAGCATTGCTTCTGAGAAACCGAGGTACATATACGTTGGGCTACAGACAGGAAGACAGCACAATGTGAGAGTGAGTCATTGGCATTTCGACGCATGTTAAATACCAAATGTGAAAATATTTTTGAATAGCGAAATCTATCCGAACTTTGACATCAACATGAACTTTGAAAATGGGCAGTACCTGCCAGCATGTTAGATGTAGGCTCAATTCCTAAATGCTTATTATGAGCGCATCCAATCCACGATACTGAGCCCAAAATCTTTCAAGAATTTGGCTCTGCTCATGGTATTCGATGTGAGTAAACAGGACGAGCGTATTACCTCCAATGTGATCGACTGCATGATGGAATTCACAGCACATGGAAATATGCCTATAAACATGAGCGCATTCCTCCTGATACTTCACGATTGGCTCGTATCGAACAATTGCCGAGACAAGACGGTAAAAATAATGTCGCGAGTGCATCTGATAATATATAAATATAACTGTGTTCACACACTAGAACTGTGTATTCGTTTTCGAACATCTTCAGCTTCAAGAAGTACTGTAATCTACAGTTTTTCCAGTCAAAATGGCTTCGCGCTCAAGGAGACCGCAGTGTTCTATGATGGCGATGGCAAAACACACACACGCTCCTTCCGCCCCCCATCCCCCCTTAATTCGTGGAAATTGTTGGACGAAAAGAGCAATAAAACAAATGCCTGACTAACCAAGTTCTACCACAGACTGGAGTGGGACGAAGGCAAGATTACATACCATTAGGTGAGAAACGTGCTGTCAGACTTGCTGATGCAGTACCCGAAGCCCCCGATAGCAGGGCCTGAGCAGAAAAAATGGCTTAGCTACTTGTGTACATTTTAAGTAGAAGTTATTAATGTGGAGACCGAGTATGGATTTCCGCTGCGCAATCTGACGAAACTATACGGCGATTCGCATCGTCATGTCTGGGACAGGTCAGAATCTTACTGGACCTGCGCACTGAAGAACGGTCTGCCCTCGAACTTGGACCAGAAATCGGCTGCCTACGACTAGACACTAAGTCACCCGATCTTCTCTAAATATGAGAGAATTTAGTTTTTCGTATGGTGGCAAACCTGATCGACATCCGTATTATATATAAGTGGGAAAAATCAACGAGCTGGTTTAGTCGACGACTAGAGCTCTGATCATCACCATGAGACTATTCTGTCCTACGAACATTTATGCAAGCACCAAGACTGACTACAGTAGCATGGAGTACAGTTTCATCGCAGAAGATGGATATATGCGCACCTACACCGAGACCTGCGATGGTAGCGCCACGCAGCACTGGCGATTCACAAATCTTCCAATCGTCTATGAACCAATGCAGTTTCAATTGGACTGTCCGGGAGCGTTGGCCTGCGTCTTGTTCGACGTGATGCCCCAGACGCAGCTTCCCTGCACCGTGGACCAAACCATCGCCTCGGCACAGACTTATGCTGCCATCCACGTGCCAGACTGTGTTGTGGATTCACTCCAGGCGGGGCACGAACCATCAGTCCACTCCTTGCAACCTGGGTTCAAGAAGGATGCCGCCAGCCAGACGACTAGACGCCACCGAGTGCATCCCCAACGCCAGGCACTCGTGTCAGTACCCATAAGGATGATTCTGCCCCCGGTTCCAGAGATTAACCTGCACCCACTCGTCGACGTCCCGCGATGTGTACTCCTGAGGCTGCTGATGCCAGTTCAGCTCCCGGCAGACCTGGTGTCGATGAGCCAGATGTTGGTACTAGCATCATAGAGCCATCGATCAAAGAGGAGCCAAGTCTACACTGCAGTGATAATGTGACGGATGGTGAACCGGAGACAAGTACTGCTGCTGCTGTGTCGAAGTTCTTCGTAGCGACCATGTGATTTGTGCGCCCCTTCGTAGAGCACTGCTGCTTACCGCCATACACGAATTGCTCAGTCTTCTACGAGATACCGAAAAATTATAATTGAAGATCTATATATTAAAATAACATATAATTTGGACTACGTTATAAGAATGTTAATAAAATAATTAAATGTTTGCTGATTATGTATATTTTATTATGTATACAATAAATTTAGCGTAAAAACATATGTTTATGATTAACATTAAATTTTTTTATTAAAAATACTTCAATTAAAGAATAAATGAACATAATTAAATATTATGGTTTACATGACCTCGTCACCATTCGGTCCAGGTCGATAGAACTTTTGTCAATAGTAATATATCTCTGGTAGTTGATAGGTGTACTCTAGTGGTTGATACTAAAAATATATGAACAGTAGATATGGCATGGCGTGGAAGGCGTCTAGCGAAGACGAGTAGTTGACCGATTAAATAACCAATAAAAAAAATTTCAGATCTTCGGTTGTGGTGGGACTTCTGGAAAAGTACGTTTTCAAATAATAGTTTTTCAAAAATTATTAATTTTTTAATGCATTTTTAATTAATTTTTAGGAATTTTTATTAATTTCTTAACGTTTTTAAATTTTTGGGGTAATTTAGAATTGTTTGGATTCAAGGTCACCTATATTTAACATGACTGACAAGATGGACACTGGTCGACCTGGCGATAGCCGGTAATGTCGGGAGCTTAGTCGAGCCACCTGTCATCAAACCCTGTACCTCCTACATTTACATTTTTAAATAATTTTTTAATATTGATTTTTTTTTTTATTTATAAATTTTTTTGTGTTTTATAATTTTTCTGGGTTTTTTTTCTTCTATTTTTTACATGTTATTTACTGCGAACTGATAGAGGAAATCCCACTTTTAGTGTAGATGTTGCATTAGGACTCCTGATCTACGCGTAACAGAAAAAAAAATGGGGCTACGAAGCGACGGTCAAGAGACGAGACAGGTCCATCCAGGTCAGTGAAAAGAAGTGGTTCTTGTTTTTCGTTCAGTAAGGACACAAGACTGGGGAACCGAGGAACTCTTTCCTATGTTCGGTGACAAAAGAGGGCAGATGAAAGATTTGTGGTATGAGTTAAGTACAATAAGTCCCCTTGGCAAATGAAAAGGGTGCAACATCTTTTTGTGCTGCAACAACAAAAAATAAATGCTTTGCTTGTAACCACGATATAACTTTAGAACGAAAAGTTACTTAAGTTTATTCAGTAATATTCGTTTATTATTAAAATGTTTTCATTTTTTTTTTTTTAGTCATTGTTATCACTACAAGCAGTGATGCAGAACGAAAACTGAACCATGTTCTGTACGAAAATGCAATTTTGGCCAGTAAATTTTCCTAACATGTTTTATATGCCTTCGATATATATATATATAACATTTATAAAATGTATTATTAATATGTTCATTAATAATGACAATAAAATTCTAGTTTGGAATTTTGTAGTTGTGAACCTTGCTGACGGACCGACGATATTTGTGAGTACCACACTTTTAATTATACATATTTTTCAAAATGTAAAAATCATACATTTCTTCCCTTCTATTTGAGTCCAACTTCCTTAATAATTTGCAGTGAAATCATACTAAAAGAGGAGAATTAAATTGGCCGTCCGCAAACGAACGAAATGAAACATTTATTGTTTGCGTCTGGATGTTTAAAACTAATTAAAACGCAACGTGATATAGTCACTTAAAGCTCCAGAATAAGCCATGAATATTATAAAACATTTTTCCCTCTAAGTCTTCAACGTAAGAGAGTCTGCAAATCGACTGAGCTTGCGTTTACTGCGGGTCGTCATTTGGCACACGCAAGTTTTCATCCATCATTTACCAACATAATATCCCTACCAAAAGCTCTTGTCACACCCCGTAAAATATTTCTGTCTTAATGTTTTAAATATCAAAGAAAACTGGAAGGTTGTGGGTAACCAACACACCATTAACTCCGCCATAGATGTCTGAAAAACTTGAAAACATCCAGTTTCCGTCAAATATTTTGTGCGTTGAACCAGTTTTGAAATTTAAATAGTTTTTATGTTTGATGAGTTCAACCAACTAGAGCCACGCATACCATAAACAATAATTTCCGAATTCACTAAACTAGTGCTGTGGAGATAATTAACTGACGCGATATTTATCAGGGCACGAATACTGTTGTAACTGCCACTGAATAAGAATAGAGGAAAATCAAAAGCAATAAAATGTTGTGTAAAACTAAAAATAAATAACATAATTCTCAATATTGCTTCTTGCCGTGTGTTTAATGGTAACAGAACAGCATCAGTATCAAGGATGAATGTGGCCTAATTTTTCGGGAATTGCAGGACTGGAGGTGTTATCAGAAATTTCCTTCAGCTTACTAAAAGCAATATCGCACACAGTGGTCCAATTAAATTTCCTTTTTTGCCTAAGTCTCATGTAGTGGCTTAGCGATCGGTTTCTTATTGCTTTGGTATCCTCGCGATCTTTTTCAATTATGTGGGCCAACACTAGAATGTACCAAGAAATTTGATTTATTTTGGAAAAGGTAGCACTTCTCAAGAACTAGTTTCAAGTTGGTGGCAACCACCGTCTGGAATACTGAGCCTAAGGGTGATAGGTGCTCTTGAAATGTCCTGTTCGTCAAAATGACGTCATCTAGGTAAAACTGACAGGTATCAAAGCAGAGCACTTTTTCCATCAGTCATTCGAAGGTAGTAGGAGTATTATGCAGCCCAAAACATGTATCTCATATCTCCCATGCTCCTTTCTCTTGGATAAAAAATGCAGTGTTCTCTTGGCCCTCTGGGGTCTCCTCGCTCTGCCAGTGCCCAAGCTCTCAGTCCAATGTCCAATTGCGAACCTGCTAGGCTGTTCACGTGTCGTCTATCCTTGAGAGTAGATAAGTCTTTATTTGTCACATTAAGTCGGCGATAATTTGCACAAAACCACAGAGCGCCATCTTCCTTCTTAACAAGTACAATAGGGGAGGACTACGGACTAAATGATGGTTCTATCACATATAACTCCTTCCATTTCCTTCAACATTTCCCTCAACTGCCTGTGGTGGCACGTCACATTAGTCCTTCCGATGTTATTTGTCCCACGCGAGATGGCATCACTACTTCTCTGCAGTAATTCAGATGCAAACTTCTCCTGTCGATAGTTGAAATGTTCTCTTTTTCTTACTAGTATTTCCTCTGGTACTCCTGGTTAGGTTGGGGCTTTGAATTTGGTTACTTCAGGTGCATGGCTGGGACACCTGCGATGAGAGGTCGTGACCTTTCTTCCCCGCCGACTGGGTGGTCGTAGCGCGGGATGGCCATCTGGCGAAGAGCGCTACGTAAAAATATAAAAGTACGGCCGAGAGGCTACGTATATTTCATACTTAGTAAGGTACTCCTGGTAGAGGACATTCGATTTGTTTTACTCTAGAAGCTTCTGGAACATTTGGAAATATTAGTGTAATCTGCATGCAAAGCCCTGTCTTTTTTTTTTAGCTGATACTAATCGTACACCATTTGATTTTGCTGAGGGTGAATCTGAATTTGTTTCAGGATTTAATGTTGAACATAGAAGATGTGGATTTATTTTAATTTTTTTAAGAGAATATTCAATAATTTTATTTATAAGATTGTTATTATGTATCTTTTTTCGGTTGTGATTTGTTTTCTGTAATATTTTTTATTAAAATAGTTTTAATTTCTTTTTTGTTTGTTTGGATTCGTGGTACATTACCTCGGTTTCGTTATGATAAGTTAATATATCTTGCTTGGAAATGTTATTTACCTTTCTTTAAATGATTAATTTTTTTAATTGGATTTAATTTAATTATTATTTCGGTATTTATTTATTGAATTAATTTAAGTATAGTTGAGTTAACATAAGTTTAATCTTCTTTTTTATATTTTCAAGACGGACGGCACATTAAGGCAAATTAATCATCCTAACATGCAAACTGTCGGAATTTGTAGAGAACAAAGTCCCTACTACAGGGACGCTGGCTGGCAGGATGCCACCCTTCTCTGCCAGCTCAATTAAACAAGTACTTAACACAAATGTTTCTTGTCATCTACCTGTATTGACAATTTCACTAGAAGTGAGTAGCTCAGTGGGTTGACAACAGACTACTGGGCAGCTCATTGGCTAAGACAAATCCTGCCATGTTGACACCGCCAATCCAGTTCTGCCTACCAAGTCGAGTACTGATACGGCATCCCTGCATATGTGGTACGTCAACCTCCAAAATACATTCATGCTCTACTTATGCTATGTGAACATCGTGATTTTAGAAACTCTCTAACCCATCAACGACAATTTACTATTAACTCCTCAGTTTTAAACAAAAAAGGATAAGCAGGGATATGAGAAACAAAATATAGTTATGTTGCACTATTAGAAAGTAATATGCTTTTAGATTTTCAACCAAATCTGTCAGAAAATGCTTAAAATATTATCAAATATGTAATTTCGACACCCCATTTTATAACACGGTAAAGAACAATCAGGGATGCAAACAACGCACATTGTGATGTAGAACTATTCAAAATGAAACACATAGATTATCATGCTCTTCTCTTAAAAAGTGATTTACTTATCAGCGACTACTATCAATTCCTTTGTTTTAAAAACAGTAAAGAACAACCAAGCATATGAACAACCAATCAATGTGTATTCAATGTTATAGCTTCATTTAAAGTGGTTTTTAATTTTTTTTTCTCTTCCTTTAAGTAGTGGCAACGCTTCCAGCGTGTGTGATGTAACTTTACGTTGTAGTTTATCTGCCCGAAATGTCAACTACGCTTTATTTAGGATGAATGGCTAATTGTGCCTGCATCCTGTGTGACCGAGAAAAGAACCGAGCGTAAGCACACTGCTTCGAGTAAAATAAAGCATCAGTTCAACGGAATAATTTCGTGGGCGTTGATTAATCAGCTGCACGTGGTAACACAAGTTTAGCATGTGTAAGCATTGTTTCTCGTGTGTTATAATTTAAAACTGTTACTTCACCCTAGAGCTGTGACGGAGTAACAGGATTAGTAATTATGTAATTTGCTTGTTGAAGGTTTTCAATTCGGATCCTGTCCGCAATCACTTGTTCGGTACTCGTATCTTCACGTTGATATGTTTATTGCTAAAGTGTTGAAATATAAATCTTTGTTACAGAAATGCTTAACATCAACTAAATATTTTTTAACATAATTATTACAGTGGTCACATTAAACTGTTGCTTAGTTGTTACGTTTGGTAGAAATTCTGAATAATAATTTACCAATCCCAATTATTTACTTAAAAATAAGTTAATTATGCTTTCGCATGTGTATTTTGGAAGTTGAAACAATCATTCGAAGAGTTCACATTTACAAGTTACAATAGCTATTTTGAGGGTTATTACAACAGCGAAACTCTCAGTACTGCAAACTTGGTCACGTGTGTTTAAGGATTTGTGTGGAATGGTGAGAAATTGAGGGTTCAAGGTCAAGTGAACATGGGAACCTGGCAGTTAATTAGAACACCGCTACTCTTTCACAGTTATTTCGAACTCAAGGTATTACAATAAATTATCTACATTTGGAATAAAACTGAATCTGACGTGATATTCATTTCTTATTTATTAAGACTCGGGATGCCATACCTTCGCGAAAATATTCAAATGGTAGTACTCCTAAACACTTTAGTTCAGATCCACTTTCACTATAGGGTGTTTAGGGGCCGCGGTGGCTGAGCGGTAAACCCGCTCGCCTCCCACCAAGACGAACCCGGTTCAATCCCCGGCCGGGCCACTCCCGGATTTTCATATGTGGGGAATCGTGCCGGATTATGCCTCTGGTCGGCGGGTTTTCTCAGGAATCTCCCGTTTCCCCCAGTCCCTTCGTTCCGGTGCTGTTCCATACATCAATCACCCTCGTCGGCTCTCAAGACCTCATTGTTAGGAGCCACCCCAATATCTTCACTCACTCACTGTTGAATATTTCGAGAGTTGTACATCACAGTAGCCTGCCAGCGAATTAAGGAATTTCATTATCAAGGTAGCTTTTTTTCTGAGTGGCTCAGTAAGGTAAGATAAATGCCTTATCATAGCAACACGCTGCAGCAACCAATGAAAAGTTGCATATGTGTTCGTAGAATATGGAAATGTCTCCTGCACGTAAATATTTTTGTTTTTCGAAAGTCAAGTGGTCTGATAAAGAGCAGCGCACCTTAAATCTAGCTAAAGTCTGTATACGGTAAACAGAGCACGTTTGAAAGTATTACTTAAGATTTTCTTTTATGCACAGTGTGTATTCTCCCGCCATAAATAGAATTAACTCTGCCACGAGCCTCATTCATGCTTAGGTCCAAATGGAACTGTGAAATATTTAGAAAAATATATATTTCTCTTAATTTACTGATTCTTGCAATTATATGCATAAAACACAGGAAGCAAAAAAAATTCTGTATTCACAAATGTTTACCCAAAACCTTTAATTCAGGGTCAAAGCATTGGATTCGTTCCCCATCGCCGTTGCCAACTTTAATGGGTGCATTCCAGGCAGTGTGCTCTTTAAAATATATGCAAGTGTGAACAGTGATATTTTTCTAATGTTGATAACAAAATTGCTCAATTAACCGTGAGCATCCTTTTCTCACCTGTCTCAGACGAAATTCCTAAAGATTTTGTTTGTCACGAAAAAATAGTTGAAAACACTGAAAAGAAAATATGGCGGAACAAACAAAATATCTGTAACCAGCTCCCACATAGAATGCTAACATAGTGAAAAAAAAATATATATGAATTATTAGTTCCCTCTAAATATATTTTACGTAGACATTAAAAGTAATACAACTTTCTGTGACTGTATCTGAAACTAACTTTAAAAATAATGTTTGCATCAGAGCACTTTGTTACCACTGAAGAATTAACCATTAATTCCTCTACGAGAACAACTCCAACAAACTTTAGATTGTTATTGAAACATTTATAACTGTAGAAATCTAACAGAATATTCTTATAAAAGTACTGAAGTTTAGTTGTTGCAACCCTGCAAAGCGATCACAGAACTGTTTTGCACATTTTTCTCTAAAGATTTTTCTCAGTGATTTTATATTTTTCATAGAAATTGCTACAAATATTTTTTTTTTGTTTTAAAATCCGAATGTGATATTATATTCAACCTCATCACAGGTCATGGGCAAAATATCTAACTTAGTTTTAAAAAATTCTCATTTTAGTGTATGGAAACAGGACTTGGTTAGCATTATAACCACCAACGCTTAAAAATATTGACAAAATTCAAAATTATTGTTCATCATTATTTATGAATTCCTTTAAATAATTTCACCCATATGAGAAAAAATATTTCTTAATTTTTTAGTTCAAATTGGCTTGTAAAGTTATTAAATATGTAAAGTATTTTTGTTGTTTATTACATAACAGCATTATCAAGCAGTGGTTTCCTATGAATCGCAAATGTATACAACCCAAGGCGCAAATATCATTGCCCACTCTCTTCTGCTTCATGTTCGGCTGTATTCTGTATCGTTCTCCATCAACGCCAACCATCCCCCATTAGCTCCACGGAAATCTCAAATAATTCCGAAACCAACTGAGCACTACCTAGCATAGAATCCAAAGCCATTTTATATATTAATATGTCAATCAAGAGAACTTGGACATTGACATGTTTCTTGGTCGTATGTGTCATGCTGTGTAAACTATTTATAGCAGAGAAATTATACATTCTAATACGTGTTTTCTGTAGAAACTTGTAATTGGTTGAGGCTACTGGATTAGGCGTGATTATGCAGTGCAAAGAGTCTTTCATCCAGTGTGTTGAAATGGCTGATGTTTTGTGTACAACTTGTTTACAATAAAACATATTTGGTATGACATTCATGTCTCTTTAGCTTTCTTCCTTTTTCCTTTACAAAAGACCAAGCCCCACCAATTGGGAGAAACCTTTGTACCATCTATTTTTCCGACCACATGGCAAAATACCTTTCCCGGTCACAAGGAAACTGAGTCAGTAATCATGTACCGTGAGAGCCTGCATTTTCACCTCTATCCAGGGGTGTGGTACGGAGTCAGCTGGTCACCTGAACCAAGCCCATCTGTGTATTCCTCATCTCCTGTCGTCATCCGTGAACTGCGATGGGTTAACATTCTCGCATAACTATGGCATGGTGCTATCACATTACCTTAAGCGAGGAGACATCTGCCTCACCCAAGCATCACTCATCAAATGAAGTACACCATCTGTTTCCCTCGGTCTATTAAGAAGGGCTGTCCAGTCTGAGGAACACTTCGTGGTTCTGGCCAGCCCTGAGAATGGACGTGTTGACATGAGATGGGGGATGGCGGAGTGTCGAGATGAATACGAGGTGAAAGTGGGAGTACTCCGAAGAAAATCTCAACAGCTCAGTAATGTCCGCTGCGCTCACAAGATGAGAAGTCCTCTCCGAAATATCCCTAACGACTGTAACTTGGGATCTATCCGGATATCCAAACGGAGGGAAGCAAAATAGAAAATAATTAACCAGCCCATGGTCCCTAAGTAAAGTGTAAAAGTGATAATACAAAATCCTGACAATCAATTTTTACAATCCCATACGTCATCAAGGTCTATATATACAACTACCATGATGTTTTACTTCATCATATACTCATGCATTCATACACATGTGTGTATATGGATTATACATACACACATATGTATATCATGACAACAGAATAATCTTAAATCAAGCTGTACTCAAGCTCGTCATGAAAAGCTTGTAAGCTTGGAGCAAGATTGCTGAGCAAGCCAGCAAACCTGAGCCAAGTTTGAATCTGGCTAAGTGGTCTTTACACAACAAGCTTGCAGTAATATTCATTTGTGTAATCCTGCTGCAAGCTATCCTTAGTGAACGTGTGATTCAAGCCTTCTGCAAGCTTGCCGTGGACAAACATATGCCAGTCATTTGAAAATGGAAGAGCACAGTATTAGAAGGGAGCTACCGACCAACTTAATTTTGGTCAATAGCGCCCTTCTAATAATCAACCCTTCAATTGGCTTCAATCAAGCTCCATTGTAAAGTGATATGACACGTTTGCACGGCAAGGCATAATCAAGTCTCGTGTAGCTGACTTGGCGGTATTTTAAATGCTGTGTTTATGCATAGATATATACATGCCATTGTGATATACAAATTACGGTAATGATCATCAATCTAGGTGAAGGTAGCATCTTCGGTGGCTGTAACTGCTGACAGCCGACCAGCCTGGCACCATAGCCCCTCTCTCCCCCTAACGGAGGAGTCAACGACTTTAGAGTGTGCACTAGCATATCCTGGGAACTGGAACCCTCAGCGTAAAGCGGCATTTCAAGAGGTTTCTCGACTATGACCTACGACACTATAAATACCGCCGCTGCCGGAGGATCGGCAATCTTGTGGTAGCCATTTGGCTGAAGTGCGGTATTAGGGCAAAGCCGGGTGCAGCATTTGACTTCGGTGGAGAGGACAGACGACGACCGAGGTTGCGAGACGGCCGCTGACGAGTGTTTCTGCTGTGTGGAAGAACGATAGGGCGTGGTATTCGACGAGTTAAAGGCTAATGTGAGTGGTGGGAAGGGGGGGCTCACAAATATCCATAATATTACTGACTGGAAGAATCTAGACTGAACTAAGGCGGAACTGTATGAACATGTGATACGGACTTTATTGTAAATATTGGAACTGTCAAATATGAACATATAATTTATAAAATAATTCAATAGGTTTGGATACAATGTTTAATGGGGTTGATCTTAGTTAATAATTACATTACTTTATTTGGGGTGATTGTAAATTGTATTGACTGAGATTGCAATTAACAGGTGATAGCGACTCATTATGGGCTATTATGTCGATAGCATTTCCTTTTTAGTTAGTGCAAATAAATAAGGAAATTATCACAAACTCTTTTATTTAATTAAGACCTCAGCGCCTTAAATAATCTAGTTAAACCCACTCAGTGTCGTTGAGAAATCGTAATAGTATCTTAATTTTCATAAGACAAACTCTCATGCCAATAAAATACTTTTACCAATTTGAATTTAATCAAACTTCATTACAAATTGTTCACAACAAGTATGCATACATATCTGAAAGCATTTGTTTCCAAATCAGTTTCATAACTTAAAATCCAAATCATGGCGTTATCGTTACACGTGTTGGCAGAGAAGCAGTTCAGTGTTGGAGCACTGACGTTGGTTGCGCTCAGCAGACGAGATCGGCCTGCCTCACATTTAGTCTACGGATGCGTCAGACTGGTCGGAAGTAGAGTGACGCAGAAGGCGCACTGTTGCGCCGGCAGCGAAGGATCGGATCAACTTCCTTGCGCCTACAGAGGCACTGTGGATGTAACGGAATTCGGACCAAGCTCCATCCCTGTCGTAAGGATGCAGCTGGTCGCGCCGGAGCGGAGGGGGTAGAGGAAGGGCTGTAACGTAGTTTGTGGCACGAAGCTCAAGTTGGGAGGGAGCAGGTAATTCAATACAAGGGCTGGCAGCGCAGAGGGACCAGTTCACAAAGGCTGTCTCCCTTGCCGCCAACACGGGTACAATAGCGCCCTGCCCTGCCCTGCCCCCCTCCAGACTGGCAGGGTTCTGTTGCACCCCCGTGGGACTGTCTATGCTGCTCGTGAAGAGACCATGGCTGAGGAGAGAGAGAGAGAGCAAGAGAGTCACCCGTCCCTGTGACGTGTCTAAAGGGACCGTCGACAGGGCCTTGATGGATGTGCACACCTTCTGGTCTGGAGCTGAAGAGAAGCCAGTGTTCTAATTGTATCAGAAAATTTGGGGGTGAGGGGGGGGGGGGGATATTCCCCTATAATTTTTTTTCCGTAATGGCTTCCACCTACCTTGTGATTTTTTCTGCATTTGAGGCCGAAAATTACGGAAGTGACAAGGGCGACACTGCCACGTCAATCAAGTGCGCCATCGCCGCTAAGGCTCTTAACTGGCGTGCAGTGTTACAGTCGCACTGCGTCTACCTATAGGGCTTTCAGCATTGGTCCCGTTATTGTATTGGTGGAAAGTCTACGGGAAGGTTCAATGCAACGTCCTTGAGTAGTTTTGTGTGTATCTGAATCGCGTATTTTGAGATTCAGCACTTTCAAAAAGAAGTTTTCGGTAATTTTGGAGTGCTCTGAAATGGTGTTTTTAACGTGCGTGACGTGTTGAAAGCACTCGACAGCCCTCTCTGCATTCCTGTGTTCACTCCCAACAGGGGGAAAACAGTTTTTTATTCATAATGCGATTTTTATTTTATTTGTGACATATCTAGTGTTTTCGTAATCATGATACGATTTTGTGATTGATTTGCGAAATACCTAGTACCTGCTAAGTCGTAAATTAGGACGTAGAGAGTTTTCAGTTAACCATACCAGGTACCAAAGGAAATAAAATTGACCTTAAAAGCAGTAAAATTACAAAAGAATTTGAGAAAATAGGGCATCGCCTGTTTTCAATGCAAAATTGTAAGAATTATTTGAAATCAACCCGTAAGATCGCGTATGCCAAAATTTCAACGGAGGTACAGCAGGGAAAAACATAATTTAAGCCACCTATATAATATTAACATTGGCGGAATATGCGTTCCTCGATTAAACAGGGAAGCCAGTGCCTCATTTCTTAGCTTCTCATCGCGTTGCTGTGCTCTGGCGAATGCTTATATACATGTTGGCAATGAAACAGTGACATGTTTACAATTCGTAGCTGAAATAGCTTAAGAGCTCGGTGCAATAAATGAAAGTGTTGTCTGTCTAGATGATTTGCTGTGTATTCTCTGTGACGGAAACGAGTGATATACAGTGTAGGAATGAACCCTTGGCAGTAACACTCGAGTCACGGCGAGAAACGTGTATACAGGATGGTTAAAAAATCATGGGACAAACATTGAGGGGTGGTAGAGCTCACTAAACCAAACAATTATTGTATAGGAATATATGGGCGGAAGTGACTCGTTGAGGCACAACATACAAAAACATAACACATTAACGGAAACATAAAATGTTCATTAGCAGCATACTTAACGAGTGATTCCGTACAGAAAATGTTAAAACAGTTTCAGGAAATGCATCCACCAACAGTCACGCATGCTCGGCGACCTCTACATATGGCGTGATTGGCTGACAATGGTGGCGTCCGTGAAATACCCAGCGTATTTGAATCTGTTCGCCAATCATTCCACCGACGCTACCAAGCTTGGAATACTGTCGGTGGTAGCAATTTTGAGCAGTTATTATAAACACTGCTGTAAAAAAAGGCATTTAGTGGCAACGTTGTAAATAAACACTGTGTTGCATTTCATGTGTTATTTTTGTGTTTGTGCCTCAACGCGTCACTTACGCCCATATATCCCTATACAATAATTGTTTGTTTTAGTGAGCTCTACCACCCCTCAATGTTTGTCNATCACCCTGTAGTATACTCGTGGTTTCTTCACACTTTTTGAATCAAACCTTTGAAAAAAACACTCCATGTATGACGTGTTTGGTTGTTTCCAAGATATATCATGCAGCGCAAGCGTTCCATAATTTTGTTAACAGAAAATTATCGCATTATTTATTTATTTTAAATTTTACTTACATTTAATTTACAAGTAACCATATTTAATTTATCACTAATATGAATAAAGACGGAGAGAAAATATGTGTTTTGTAATTTTGTAAATGTCTAGTAGGAAATAGTTCTCGTTCAAAATATTATTACACTGAGTGCTCACGAATGCGGTGCGTTGGCCCTCTGGCGCAGTTCTCTAAGTTTTGTTTGCACGAGGCGGAGGGATATCCCGGAAGTAAAACTTTAGTAGGGCTTCAGAAAATTTGAAGGTAACCGTGAATGGACTATACCGAAGATGTGCCAGCATAGAACTTGCACTCGTAGGAGAAGTTTGCATTAAACATAAAGAGTGTTTCATAACGATCGTTGCTAGTCTCTTTTTCAACCAATCACACAAGATTAGAACTTGTCGTGATTTTGTGAATTCGTGCAATCGCAGTACAATGCACAGTTGCTGGCCGCCTCCGCGTGCAACTGGGTGCCATGTCTGCCTTTCATGTTCACCGAGATCGTTGGTTTTCTGATCGGGTAGTGAGGAGAACGTTTAAAATGATAGTCATGCCTATACTTAGGAGCAGTGATATTTCGCGAAAAGATTTCGAGACATAATATAGTCCAAAGCACTGCAGGGTCGTCCAGCGTCTTTGATTGGCTAAAAAAATTTCTGGCCCGTGTTGACCGTTTGCGCACGAATCACGAAGGTTCAGTGTCGGAGTTACTTAGTCCTGGGTGGCTTGGTCAAAGANTGTCTGGCCCGTGTTGACCGTTTGCGCACGAATCACGAAGGTTCAGTGTCGGAGTTACTTAGTTCTGAGTGGCTTGGTCAAAGACGGACACGGCACCAGCAGCCAATGGAGGTATAACAACAGCTGAGGTGTGTATATAGTATTGAAGTCTACTGTGTGCTCAGATTTTTACGTGAAAAGTAACTGGCCTTACCTATACTCTTAGAAAACTACTTCGTAAGAGAAGCGTTCGTCCAGGTTCTGGAAAAGCGAATGCCCCAACGTTATGACAGAATATTCTTAACGTTTTAAGGATTGTATTGCAGCCAGAACTGTCCCGCTCTTTCTTTGTGTGGGTGTGATCACATTTGAATTCAGTAATTGTGCCACTCTAATGATTGGTCATACCAACAGTCAAATTGGGTATCCACTACAAAAAAACTACCCTCCATTATGAATATGTTAAATTCATGAAAATCGTTCTGAATGAACCTTCTAAAATGCTTATTTTTCACCACAAATGTATCCCGCAAACTAAGTCCTGCGTTGCCAGAAACTTACCTGATTATTGGAATGTAATTCTGATACATTAGCATTTTGCAGACATGTGCACGGCCTGCCTCTCAGTGATGATAGTAAACTGTACCTGAAAGTTAATACTTAAGCGACGATAGCTTTGTAATATACTTCTTTGCTTGTCACATAAATACGCATAAATGGAGAAATGGCAGAATAATATTTCGTAAATAGACGAAAAAAAAAGGTTTTGTAATGAAGCATGGTTTTACATACAATCTGCCTGAAAGTGACTGAAGTACACATCACAGTCCAATCTGTGATTCATGTTATACCTTGACCCCGCCTGTAATTCACTTGTGGTGGGGAATGCCACATTCCATCCCTGCTGTCATTATTATCGCAGAACATGTATGGAAGATCGCTCAGGATGTTTATAATGTAGTTTTTTATTTCCAGGTTTATTGTTTTATTCTAGTTGTGTTGAATTCCGTATTCGTGGTATCATTATAACATATTTAAATAAAACTTAATGTGCTAAAGTAAATATGGCAATCACTGAGTACACGGGCTGATACCTTCAGCCACCAGACATTTTGGTAGTTATTGCCACAGATATTAATTGTTATGGTATTCCAACAAATATAAGAAAATACGCTACTCAAATACCATTAATTGCAATGGGAAATTTTGTCTTATGCTGAGTCATTTTATTTTACACGCAAGATACAACTATCTTATCCTTTTGGCACCTTCATCGAAGTTACTTGTATACATGTGAAGATGGATAATTGCTAACTTCCTACATCGGTAACATTTTGTAACTTCGTATAGGTGATATGTTGCGTATATGTACGAGGTGTTGTATATGGGTTGGCCTGTCGTATATTAACACAGACAACCACATGTGCTTTAAAACTGTCAAAGATGTATGGCAAACAACAACAAACACGTTCACGAGGCACAATTTTTGTGTTGGATCCCGAGTAGAGAGAATATATTCTTTTGTACTGAAAGGTTAGAAATATTCTTGAATCAAAAGTAGTATCGTAATTATTAGTTTGTAGTTTATAAACGTTTTAACAATTACGTATTTGTATCAAAACCTATTCAATTATTATTATAGATTATATGTCCATATTGACAGTTCCAATATTTACAATAAAATCAGTATCGTATTACATGTTCATTCAGTCCCACCTCAGTTTAGTCCATGTCCCACCCGTCCGCAATGTTCTAGAGTTCTCCGAGCGCCCTCACGCACACTAGCCTTCACTCGTCGGGTTTCACGCCCTCTCGTCCATTCACACCACGAACGCCTCGTCCGCCGTCGTCACGCAATCTCCCGTCGTCGTCCGTCCCTCGCCGCACATGACTTAGCTCCCGTACTCAGCCAGGTGGCCTGCGCCAAAGACTGCCGACAGTTCCCTCCGCCAAAAACTGCCGACAGTTCAACTGAGGCTCGTATTTATAGAGTCGTAGGCCATCACCCAGAAATTTCTCTAAATCCCGCGTTGCGCTGAGGGTCCTAGTTCCCACAAAATTCTTGAGCATCCTCTACACTTGTCGGCTTCTCTGGAAAGGGGGGAGGAGGAGGGTCTGTGACACCAGTTACGTCGCCGCTGCATCAGAGTCATCCCCCCGCTCACCGGTGTGTGTGGGGAGGATGGCGATGACGCAGCGAATGGGTCTGCCGGGGGGGAGGGGATGGTCTAGGTGGGTCCCCCCCCCCCCCNTGAACTGCAACGGGTAAACAACATTTGTATTTATAACTTAAGGGTCCTTCTTTACCAACGAAAATGTCGTTCTTCAACTTGATTGTGTGATCCGATGCGTCTTGTAAAGTGTCGCATTGGGGTTACGTCGTCTTTCGAGCCGTCCACACTACAGGACGTTTCCTCAGCAACCGCATCTTGTGGCGAGGCACGCGATTGGCTATTGCCGCTTCCGCCACTCACCATCATCGCCTTCATTTCAACACCTATTTGAGTTGTTAGTCTGTTCGCTGTTAAGTAAGGCCGTGTCCAAATCACTTCGGTTTACATTTTTTTTTTTTTTTTGACGTTTGTGTTTTGAATTTTGTATCGTTTTAATCGGAACACCGCGGCAGTCAACTGTTTACCACGCAATGCTGCTGTATACACGACACTTGGCTCATAACAGACAAATGTGAGAGAATAAATCTGAAAACAACGAACAATTCGGGGAGTTCCTTAAAACAAACCTCGTGTCTTCAGAGAGCCGTGTTAAAGAAATGTTTAACACTTTAAGTTCTTGAAGTAATTTCGTAGCAAAATACTTGCTTCCAACAGGCTAGGTGTGAAACACGTGTATGCACAAGTAAAGAGAACGACGTTTCATTGGCTGCTGCATTTTGGTTTCGCTGCGTCCTTACTTCAACTGCCCAAACAGGACTCTTGTTTGTGGAAAAAAAAATGTCCGTTATTGGTTTGCTGTGTTAGAGAGTGTAGCGAACTTCAAGTTTGCCAATAAGATCTGTCATTCTTGTATATACTGAATAACAGTTCATCATGCTTAGTTACGTATTTTATGGTGTAGTTTTTTCTTTGGACCACACGATATATTTGATAGACTTTTTTTTATTCATGTGGTTTTTAGTCTATTTTCCGAAGGAAAGAAAGACATATGGAATTACTTTCCTGTCTGTGTGTTACTGTGTGTGTATGTGTGCGTGCCTGTGTGTGTGTGTGCGTGAGTGTGTCACCCCTTTCAAATAATAAGTAGACACTTTAAAGTGAGATCGGGTCACAGTCGTTTTGATGTAAACGTACCCACTTTATAATCTGTTGCGTCGTGTACTAGGAGCATACTCTGTCTCTAATGCGTAAGATGTGTGTGTATGTATGTGTGTTTGTGTCACCCCCTTTAAATTTTCTAACGTGTGAATCGAATATCACCAAACTCGGTACACATGTAGCACTACGTAAGGACACCTGACTGTTATAGTTTCCGACCACGCGGGTCACTTATTTTCAAAATGGCGGCCATCTTAAAATTTAGGGTGATGTGTCATATCTCGGACACCATTTAACCGATTTAAAACTATTAAACCAAATGTTGTATGCTTACAGCGCAAGTCGTAAGCATTCAATGCAGAGGTAAATATTGTAGTTGGTCAGATATTTTGGAAGATAGCGCCACATGAAAAAATTAATCTTTTACGTTATATAGTTGAAACTGCTCAACCAATTTTCGCCAACTTTGGCACGTATGTTAGACTATGAAAGGCCACATAGATGTAAGCAATTAAACTTAAATACGCACTTATTTTCAAAAAGGCAGCCATGTAAATATTTAATGCTTATTTCGTATAACTACCATTCCATTTCACCAATTTCAAACCAATTTTGTACTCTAACAGTATCTATAACAAGCGTCATATAAGCCAAAAAAACAACCCCTTTTGGACGCCATTTTGAATGATAGCAATAAGTGATTTAATAAATTTTTTGTGTAATATCTTGGGAAATAATTTACGGATTGCTACCAAAATTTGGCAAACAAGTAGTAATGCGGCATTTGGAAAGTACAAATATGTTTCAAGTATGTCAAACACTTGTTTTCAAAAAGATGGTCATATATATATATTTTAGCATGATATATCTTCGAAACAATGTAATCAATTCCAATGAAACTGTGTATTCTGGGAGTGTATTGCAAACATCAAATGTGTGTACACAGAGCCTCTTTTGTCCTCAACTTTGTAAGATAGTGCCAAACGAATAAATACATTTTTTGTAATATCTCTAGAAACAATTGACCGATTATTACGAAAAATGGCAAACAAGTAGTACTACAGTAGATAATGTTGACTGATTTGTTTTAGGTATGTCATAAACTTATTTTCAAAATCGCGGACATATAACTATTCTAGTTTTGTATATTATTTCACCGAAACCATGTAAATAATTCCAATGAATCTTTGTATGCTGGCTGTATATATTACAACCATCAAATGTGACCCCACAAAATCTCTTTTGTTAGCCATTTTCTAAAATAATATCACATGAAAATTTAATATTACATGATATCTCCGAAAAACTATCGATTTCTACCAAAATTGGCATTAAGTAGCTGGCCATGTAAACTGACAAACTTTAAGAGTGCCAGACACACAAATTTTCAAAATGGTGGCAATATACAATTTTAACTCAGAATTTTTTATATACGAAACTATAAAGCAGACTTAACTTGTATGCTGAAAGTATCAATGTTATCCATCAAAATTGTCTATGCAAAGCCTCAGTTCTACGCCATTTTGTAAGATAGTCCCACATTAAATAATAGAGTTTGTATGCCGTATCACAGGAAACAATCAACTTATTTCCATTAAATTTGGCGAATACGTTGTGCTGTGGTAGGCTATATTTATTTATATGTTTTAAGTATGTAAGTCATTTTTTTCTGAATGGCGCCTACACAAACAATTTAGCTTAGTACGCCAGCCAAAGACGTCCCAGAATTTTTGCTGTAGTAAGAAAATAAACATGTTTTCTCACCCTGTTCGTGTCCTTCCTTTCTTGTGTTTTGTGTCGTCACTACCGCGCCAGGAAAGCGTTTCCGACCATGTATTGCTATGTGATTTCCGATCGTCTAGGTGTACTCTTTCTCTCCTGAAAGTTTGTAACCGCTGTACTGATACACCCTGTATATGTGATGATGATGTTTGAATTGTAATACTACAAAGTTACCAAGATATATATAAACGACATGACAAGGCTACCCCCGCCTTATCGAGCTATGGATTATGCGTAAGGGATGAAGACGGGGACGCCAAGAGGTATAGTCCGATGCTCTGCTCTCGAGATAGTATCCATTGTCAAGGGGGAAGTATCTAGCCTTGCCATCTTGGATTTACGTTGTAACATTTCAGTTAAAATCAGAAGGTCGTAATTCACAGCTTCTCAGATTTTTATTTCGTCATTCGTCTTCTCCAACTAATTAAATAACTTATTATTTCATATTACAATAATAAAATACATTGATATCAGTCTCAATTATCAATTGTAAAAATTCAACCATCTTGCAGAAATTCTTATAAACATTAATAAATGTTATTTACTTATTTTATCATCTTACTTCTTTACAATACGAGGTATGTTGAAAAAAATAGGTGACTTGTGATTTTCTGACTATGTCTCTATAAATAGTAATGTATTCATCAGTATATATTTTGTCCCCTTCAAAGTAATCCCCCTCAGATATAATACACTTGTGCCAGCGCTTTTTGCCAATCCTTGAAGCACTTATGTTATGCGCATTTTGGTATGGCATTGAAGTTTCCCACGTCGTTGTCTCCTCAATCGTAGCAAACCTCCGTCCTTTCATGGGTCTCTTCAGTTTTGGGAACAGGAACAAGTAACAGAGGGCCACGTCTGGTGAATACGGTGGCTGAGGCATGATTACGGCGTTGTAAGTACAGATTATTTTATCCATTGTTTGCGACAGCAAAACATCACCAAGAACACTAAAACCCGTCTAACCTTTATATCTGTCACAAACAAACTAACAAAGCAAAATGGCTGATAATGTCAACATATGTTGGGGACATGTGTACCAACATAAAAATAAAAACAATCGATAATCAAATGTACGTATCCCATGAAATTTGCAAAGTCACCTTATTTTTTTAACACACCTCGTATACGCACGTCCATTCTTGGTGGTGGTGGTATGATATCTGCTTAAGTGAAACGTTCGACTTTACTTCAGCCTTTCTTCTAACGTTACCTGCTCTTGGATTGACTGTCGTCTGGCCACGACACATCTCTCCTCCAACCAGCAATGGCGACATGAGAGTCAACCAAGATAATTTTCTTTCGTTCACGTGTTTTATGACATTCTATTCTCAATACCCTCTAGGAAAATAATGAACAATAAAAAATACATTTGGAATACTGAATATCCACGGAAAACAAATTAAATCTAACTTACACGTGATCTCTATGTCAATAAACTAGTAAAATAACTAAATGTTATACTGCAATTTTTAAAATCATACAATAAATCTTAACTTCGAAATTACATTAAATCAATTGTCATCGAAAGCAAAATACTCTGTAATCATAGCCAAATATAGAATATTTAGAAGCAAAGTTAAATGTAACCCCTAAAAACTGCAATGTTACAACGTATTTTTCTCCATAACTTAATATTCGGATTCAAGTAGTAAAGGCATAAGGACCATCTCAACAGTTATTTAGAAATCCGACTTATTTTTCTTACATGTTAAGTTTCACATATGTGACCGTTATCAAATATTACCTAATTATTTATTAATGTCATTACCACATGAGGAAAATACAGGTATAACTGAAACCATACAAGCTTCAAAAATTTGGTCAAGTAATCCTCTATGTCCTGTCCAGCTTTATTTTTTCATATCTGGTCATAAATTTTCATTACGAAGATTTGTATAAAAAAATGAAGATGGTATAGATACTGTCTTCCCCCCCCCCTCTCACTCTCCGCCCCCTCCCTCTCAATAGTTCTGCCTGCCTGGCTCTTGAACTGCGTTGCTGAGTGTTTGAAATCCTGGTTTTTTGACGAAATTATTAAACGTGCCCCGAGTATGTTTACCTAAGAAAAGACATCATCCCCAGACGAGGACGGAGTGATACTTTAAAGTTACCACGCATGCTGTAAATATTGTTTTTGAGCCCTCCAATGTAGTTGAAAACGGACGGTTAAAAGAGGCTTTTCCATGCAGGCGTATCTTGAAACACGCTATCTGGACACGTGCCAACTACTACAGGAACCTGTATTCAACTTTTCTGTAGGCTGTTCACCGTAAACGGAGCACTTTTAAAAATCCTGCGGAAGATCTACTTGTATGAACAATGTGTATTATTCCGCCATATGTAAATCTAGGAGTGCAATGTTGCCTGATCACATAATTAGTGCGTAGGTCAAGTGAAACTGTAAAAATTTAGATATGAAAATATTTAGAAAATGCGCTTATTCTTCCGTTTATATGCATTAAAAAAACAGAAATAAAAAGAGATAATTTCAAAATTTACGAACGTTCACCAAACACTTTTAATTCAGCGTTAAATCACGGAACTATTTTCCCCTCCATCGTTGCCAACTTTACCGGGCGCATGCCAATCATCGCACCCGTTAAAATGTATGCAGGCAGGGGTAGTGACAATTTCTTAAGGTGTATTCCAAAAGTGCTCAATTTAACGTAAACAGCCAATACACAAATTTCATTAATAATTTTATAGCGTTGCCACTGATAGTCCTATAAGTACACGCAGCACCACGAGAACACCGCACGCCTGTTCGGAACCCTGCGCGTAGCGGCGATGGCGCTCTTGTAGCGCGTGTCGGTGTGACCCTTATAGCTCCCGTGCTTTTCGGTAAAAAAAAAAAAAGGATAAAAATTATGCAGGCAGGTGCGCCCGTTAATTACACTCGGCCAGTTTTGGTTTTAGTAGAAGGAAAATGCGTGTTCTGCCGCATAGAAGAAACGTGCTAGCTGTGAAACTTGGGCTGCCGGCTGGCAAATACAAAGCTACCACGCTTCGGTTGTCCAACGGCGTTCCGGCATGTTGCAAGCCAGGGCGGCCATTTTGTTGGTGTGTACGGCTGGGGTTTGCGGTTTAAACTGCTATTTTAACTTCTGTATTCCTAAGTATTCTATGTTTGAATCTTGCGTGGTGCATAAACTGTGATTTAATTTTTTTTAAAAACTTCTAGAGTGCATTAGGTAAAATCCAATTAATTTTCGCTCTGAACCTTAAGAGCCCATCGTCACCCACCATTTTGAATTTTTATTTATTTATTCCAAATTCAAAATTAGGAGGATTTATTGAAAAATGCGATGATAGATGCTAAACGAATTAACTTACCCATCATTAAAGACATAGTATGTGTAATAATAATGCATATTTATCAAATAATCAACTTAATACAGAATTTTATTTTTAATTAATTTTCCCCTTTTACTCCAAATCATGGAACACCTTTTAACAATCTGGTACAAAAAATTACACCGAAACATGAAATGCAATTCTTCTATAATTAAACTTTATTCTGTAATGACACTTACTCTTCTGTTGTGATGCTAAAACGAAACAATTTATGTATAAAGGCTGGTAGAGAATCTTAAAGACATTTGCAGACATCCGGCTCAAATATTTGAATTTTTTACTTTGGCAATTAATCACGATAATATATTACGCTCCGGTTCTCTCTCTCTGTCTCTATTATTTCTTTTGTACCTCTCCCCCCACCAAATAAAATACCGCTCTCGACAGTTCGAATTCGCTTCACGTTAAACTTAAAGCTGCAATTTTCAGGACGAAGGTTGGAAAAAAAATGTTATGTTCTCACTGCACAACAGCATTAACCAGAAGCGACGTAGGCCTTGCACGGGCATTCCCTGTCAAAATCTCCTGTAAATAACAAGCCGTATATCTGTCTGGGGTTTCGGGACTGGGGTTTAATGCTGTATTATCCAGGCAACATCACACATGCAGCTTTCGAAATTCTATTTTATCTGGAAAAAAAATTACGATCACTATAAAAAACCCGCAAACGGTAAAATTATTTTTCCTGCCTGCTTTGCTGACGCACCAGTGTTACTTTTTAGCCTACTTCCCGACGGAAAGAAAGGCTTATGAGATCACTTTAATGTCTGTGTGTACGTGTGTGTATGTATATTAATGTGTGTGTCTGTGTGTATGTATATGAATTGTGTCTCTGTGTGTGTCTATGCACGTGTGCGTCCCTCCTTTCAATTTTTGGACGCTAAAACCGAATTTCACAAAACTTAGTAGACATATAGTACTTAGTAAGTACACCGAACTTTTACAGTTTTGATCACGTCGAGCACTTGCTTTAAAAATGGCAGTCATTTTAAAATTTTGTGTGATGTCATATCTATGGACCTATTAAATCGATTTAAAACATATTTTGTACGCTGACAGGCCATTGTGTAAGCATTGAATTTTGAGATGTATATTGCCAGTCATTTTAGAAAATAGCATCAATTTAGAAAATAAATATTTTACATTATATCTCGAAAACTATTCAAACAATTATCTCCAAATTTGGCATGCATGTAATACTATAATAGGTCATAAAAATATATTATTAAACGTTATTAGTTATATATTTTCAAAATGGGTGCCATAAAAATGTTTTAAGTTTATTAGTATATCTATCATACCATTTAACCAATTTTGACCAAATTTTGTATACTGAAAGTACCTATTTCAAGCATTACATATACAAACAAATAAAACCATTTGACGGCCATTTTGGAAGATAGGGTCATATGAATAAATAAATTTATTGTGTCATAACTCGGTAAATAAATATTAACCGATTCATACCAAATTGGGCAAATAAGTATTACTGATGCAGATGATGTCAAGTGGTATGTTTTAGGCATGTCAGTCCCTTATTTTAAAAATGACAACCATATAGCCGTTTTAGCTTAGAATGTATCATCGAAAGTGTGTAATAAATTTCATCATAACTTTGTATGCTGGCAGTAAACATTAAAGTTATAAACTCTATCATCATGGAGAATCTTTTTTACACCATTATGTAAGATGGTGCCATGCGAATAAAATATAATTTTTATGTCATATATCGGGAAACAATTAACACATTCCTTCCTAATTTGGTAATCAAATAGTACTGAGTCAGGTTATGTTAAGTGGTATGTTTGAAGCATGTCAGACACTTATTTTCAAAATGGTGGCCATATTACAATTCTTAGCTTAGAATACTATATCGTCGAAATCATGTCATCAATTTCAACTAAACTATGTATGCTGGCAATAGATATAACCACTATCAACTGTATCTGCATGGAGCATCTTTTGTCTACCATTTTGTAAGATAGCACTATGCGAATTATATGAAGTTTTTATGTCATATCTCGGGAAAGGATTGACCAAATCCAATAAAATTTGGCGAACAAGTAGTACTTAGGCAGATGATGTCAAGTGTTATGTTTGAAACAGGCCTGACACTTATTTCAAAAATGGCGGTCATATAGCCATATAAGCTTAGAATGCTATATCGTCACAATCATGTAGTCAATTTCAACTAACCTTTGTATGCTGACAGTAGATATTACAACTATCAACTGTGCTTACATAAAACATATTTTGTCCTCAATTTTGTAAGATAGCACCATGCTAGTAAATAGAGTTTTTTGCCATATCTCGAAAAACAATTGACAGATCCCTTCCAAATTTTGCAAACAAATAGAACTGCAGCAGATGGTGTAAACTGAAATGTTTTATGTAGGTCAGGTACCTATTTTCAAAATAAAGGCCCTGTAAATATTTTAGGATAGTAACCACTACCATTGGAAACACTAGACTGATTAAATCCTAAGTTCATGCTCCGAATCCGACCTCCGTAATGTAGTGGATTGCACGCTAGCTTACCATACGACTTCTTCTTGTCTCAAAGTCCTGGGAAAGGCATGTGTGTATGTGTTATTGTCTCCCTACTGCTGCAAACGTTTCTGGTTTCATACAGTTATTTCTTTCAAAGAAAGCCAAGTCCTTCCTGCTAAATCAGATTTTAAGAAATTGTTTAAAAATTAATTTTACCCATGTTAAGGTAAGCAGGTTCATTATTAAAATCAGTAACTTCTTGTTTAGAGCTCAACTTCTGTAATGTTAATTCTACTCAGATTAGAAACAAACCGAGTTTTCTTATGGGAGAGTTTGGCATAAGGAAAATTTCCGTCGCTAGGTAAGCGCTAGTTTACCATTAAGGTGATTTTTAATTAAAATTTTAGGCTCCATGAATAATAAAAGAGCAATATTTCACTTAGCTAAGTAGTGATTTTATATTTGACTATCGTTATTGCAATTATTTTGTATTTAAACATAGAAAATAGAAAATATCCGGTACACATGCAACACTAATACTTACCTAGTGGCGAAACATTTCATTTGCCAAACCAAAGACATCGAGCTTCCCACCCTGAGTAGAGTAAACCTTAACATCTGCTATGAAAGACGTATTTCATTTGCGTTCGGTTTGGAGCAAACTTGTTTAATTTGAAACTTATTATTTTTATTTATTGTAGTTTAAAAGGCCCTGAGGAAATACAAATCTGCCATCATTGTGTTTCAAATACGTAGCTTTCAGCAAGTCTTCTCAGCGTAACGCCACTTCACGTATTGTTCTACTGTGCACATACTCATTGTGTTTATGAGGTACTTAAGTTCAGTACAGTAAATAACCTACCATAATAAGTAAAATTAAAAAAATTTCACGTTAAAGAGCACATCAAAAAAAATATTTAACTCGTAGACTGATTGCTTGAATAAGTATACAATATGAAAGTTTGTGGGTCATTAATTACTTCTGTAAAATTTAAATGTCATAAAATTACGTAAAAATAACTCTCCACGGGCAATTTCAGTCTTTATACAATAACAAAGGCTTACAGAAAAGTTCATTGTATTTCACTTGTAATTAAGATGCAAAACAAAGGCAGTTCCCTTTGTAAGACACCCATTGTAGGTTTAATTACAGTTTTTGTGTACACTGGAGCTGTGAATGCAGTAACAGCGGCAATACACTTGATATGACAGCCGTTGTAACTGTAAAAACAGATTAATGTGCTTCGTGGAACGCTTAATTTTAGTTTCAGTGATTAGGCAAGGGCTCGTGGAACAAAACTCGTTCTCGCGATGAAACAGCGAGAGTTTTACCATATCAGATTAAAAGTAATACGAAACATATCACTCAAGATTTTGGATTGATTATAGTGAAGTTCAGGCAGATACATACAGGGCACTGATGAAGCGAATCCAAGTTTCAGCACAACTGAACTACACCAAATGGACAACGCACCTCACTCGTGCGCACTCAGTTCAATAATATTTTCCATGAGAGCTATTTCTAAGTAGGTATTACCAACATGCCTATTTTCTCCTTATTTTAATCCACAGTAGTTATATATGAAATATTATAATTTATATATAAAACATAAATAAAAGTTTAATTTATACAATTATAAGATAATTTTATGTTTACAGAAGTATAAAACGCTTGTGATAAATTACGTATTTAGGGAACAACAAAACATGTCATATATGGGGTGATTTTTCAAAGGTTTTGTTCAAAAAGTGTGCAGACACAGCGAATAGCCTATTCACTTCCACTTTTGCAAATAGCATAAAGACCGTGTTAACATTAAAGCCGCTCAACAACTAATGAGGATCCTTGCCAGTCGGCAAACTGGGACTAGCTGTGAAGTCACGCACAGGAAAACAGCAGCATAAAAGTGTGTGCCGAATTTCCTTCAATCTGGCCATGATATGGTTGGAGAAAATTAAGAGAAATGCAATTAAAATTCTTGGAGCTATAGGTTGTGTGGAGAAGTATCTATGTTGTTCATGGTTAATAGGGCACTTTTTAAATCAACCTTTGAAATCTGTCACTGACCCTATATGCATGTATTTTAACGGGCACATTGACTCATATGCGCCCAGTAAAGATAGGTATTGACGACGAAGGTAGCGTAGTTCCGTGGCTTAGCGTTGCACTGAAAGTGTCAGTTAACCGTTTGTGACAACTGGAACGATTTATTTCGTTTTCTGTTTCTAGAATGCACATGAATGTTCGAATTATCAAACTTGTAAAATGTTCNAACTGGAACGATTTATTTCGTTTTCTGTTTCTAGAATGCACATGAATGTTCGAATTATCAAACTTGTAAAATGTTCACTTTTCAAATAATTTCATAGTTTCTCTTGACCGAAGCATAAATAAAGTTATCAGGCCTACGGTAATGTTAGTTTTACACATGGCGGAAGAATACACTAAGTGCATACGAGAACATCTCAAGCGGGGCTTTCAAATGAGCTCAGTTTACCGTAAACAGTCTATATTAGAAACACGTACCTCGTAATTAACAACAAGTAAAACAATATGAAGACCAACGGGAGTATATTGAGTTACACCAGTTGCAATACAGCACGCTGTTTTTTCACTGGCACACCAAACTGTTGTATCTTTAGTCACGCCAGTTTGTCATAACCATTTTAAATTTTCTTCGCATTTTGCGATACGGTGACGTCTCAGTTTGCATGTATCACAGTAGTGGACAAAACACTCGGTAACTTATGACAGTAGAGATACACCACTTCGCCACATTACAGATCTCGTTGCGAGAATCACAGTTGTGGTGAAAATACATTTTCGTATTTTATTTTCGTTTTTTTTTTATTTTTATTCTAAGCGACGATATAATATGGCGGCCATTAACATTTGTTTCTCCATTGTTTATAAACACAAATAAATTGATTTCATTTGCAGGTGACTTGGAATTTCTATTAATGAGACGTTAATCCAGTAGCGTGTTGTGAGCTGATACAGAGTGTTGCAGAATTTACAGGTCAATAAATAAATATAGTATAGGCTGTTCACAGCAAACTGAGTACTTTTATAAGCCCTGCTTAAAATTCACTCGTATATACACTGTGCATTCTTCCACTTAATATAAATTCAACATTGCCATGGGTCTGGTCACATTATCCATGTGTGGGTTAAGTGAAACTGTAAAATTATTGGAAAAGTGCATTTTTTACACGTGTGCTACTCCTTAAACTTATATGTGTTAAAACAAGCAGAAAACATATGAAATAATTGCAGTGTTCATAGTATTCACGAATGTTTAGCTAACACATTTATTTCAGCTTTAAGACATGAAAACTACTTTCCCTCCAACATTACCAACTTTACTGGGCGCTTTACAATCGACGTGCTCGTTAGAATATACGCAGGTAGGAGCAGTGATGTCTTTCAAAGGTTGATTTCAAAAGAGCTCAGTAAACAATGATCAGCGCTATAAAGATAAGTGTTTGACGTCAACGAGGAAACATGTACCTTAGGGAGAATGCAAAGAAGAGCAGTCTAGGGTTCGGTGACATGCGAATATAAGTACTAATTTGGTTCCTTCTTGCCACTGGTGGCACCCATGATTCGGCCTGTATTTTTTTTTTATTGGCTCTGAGATTTGCAAAAGGTTTCAGATAAGTGGAGACAGGAGCATTTTTCGCTAATCAATGATGCGTAAGCTAGACTCCACTGCCCCTGTGTAGGGGGCCGCGGTGGAGTAGTGGTCAGACAACTCGCCTCCCAGCAAGTTGAACCGGGTTCGATTCCCGGCAGGGTCGCTCCCTGATTTCCGCATGCGGGAATCGTGTCAGATGATGCCGTTGGTCGGCGGATTTTCTCGGGGATCTTCTGTTTCAACCCGCCCTTGCATTCCGGCGCTGCCATACTCACCTCGCGCTTCTCTCTAATCCGGTCTCAAGACGGCCAGATCTCTCCACTACATTCTCTCTCTCTCTCTCTCTCTCTCTATCTACTCTCGATAATCAGCTAGGTGATCATTGACTCCACAGTAGTCACTTCCCGTGTTCCACGTTGGACTGCTTTTCTNTCTATCTACTCTCGATAATCAGCTAGGTGATCATTGACTCCACAGTAGTCACTTCCCGTGTTCCACGTTGGACTGCTTTTCTGCAAATGGCACTGTCGAAAACAATGTGGAGAGACATAGATGTTAGAACACAGTNCTGCAAATGGCACTGTCGAAAACAATGTGGAGAGACATAGATGTTAGAACACAGTTTGTGCAATTAAGTGCTTTGAGATGTTTGTACACTTCTTCTAGCCTGGTTTTGATGCACTGAGATTTAGTTTATATTATGTTGGTCAAAGTATTTTATTCGTGTAAAGTAGCGAGTTGGTCAAAAATTCAAACGAGAACAATTAATTTTATCACTGCTGACCATGTGACTTCGACAGTTTTCTTGGTGATGAGCGGGTCAATGTTGAGGACAACCACAGAATATGAGAATCGGTTTACCTCATCTGTAGCGTATGGTTGGCGGCCCTTGACATCGATATCTTGAAAGCCTGTGAGACTCACTTCACTATTTAAACCAGTTAACGGTACCTGACTGGTTCAACAGTCACTCCAGTGAATTTAATTGAGGAATTAGGGAAAAACTGACAGTTTTGCTTCACTGATTAATTTAGAGACATTTTTCGCTGACTCCAACATTTTATTCACTAGTTTTCAGTAATTTGTTCTTTGACTGTTGGATCTGTTAAACGTGTGCCAAATTGCAGCTAAGCAACGTGTATCAAACGAAATCAAAGCATAAACTAATAAAGCCAATGAAAAAAATACTTTCCAAAATGTGAGTTTCGTCTTTCATGATACTATTTTACAAGGTAACATGAACACGCAGTTTTTCATTCCGTTTTTACGTTTTTCATTTCATTTTCAAGTAACCATCATAGTGCTCGGTTTGAAGGTTTAAACTGCATTTAATGTTGTGAAGTGAGTGCATTCATATTTACTAGTTGTTTTAACAATCCTACCTAACGTTACCAATTTAACTAAAAAACTAAAACAAAGGACATATAATTTAAAACTACTTATTTTCGATAAAGAGATACAATACATATTTCCCTTCGTTCCCAGTGTGGGCTTAGTAGTGTGTTTGGTAAGGTAACGCCATTAAAACGGGATGGGAATGGTGTATTTTCAATCCTGACGACCCGCAAAATAATGTTTTAATCGCGGTAAATTGCACAATGTAAATAGTGAATATCAGAAATGTGTTTATTTTTCGTAATGCTTTTGCTAAATTCAATAAAAACAAATCACCCTACGCGGTTGGTCGTCACTTATTCAATCAGTAAAATTTTTTCACTGAAACAACCAGTGGTTTGCCATTGATTCTGACTGGGGCCCTTTGCACTGATTCGAGCAGTTGAATCTCTCTGCGAATCTTTGTTTTTTTTTCACTGATTCCAATTTAGTGTGTATGCTGTGGCAAAACTCTCAGTTCAGGACGTCGACTGCCAACGAGTTCTGGGAGGACTGCAGCACAGTTACCACACGTAGTGACTTCGATGCTCGCAATAACCCTTTGGGAGATAAGATTTCTAATAATGCAGGGGCGCAACTGGACCCATTATCTTTCCAATCCTCAATACAATTTTTAAAAAAATTGGTTTCATATGTATACATATTCTAGCAAAACTACAGCAAATTATTTGACTTTCAGTTCTATGAGAATTGCATCAACGTATATCAGTTACTAGGTGACCCTGTTGGAAAAGACAGACGACCATAGTATTACCGTCTACAATCCAGCGACAGCAGAGAATTATTATTATTCCGAACTATGAGGGTTTCGCACATTTATGGCATAGTTCAAGCCGTAGAGTTGAATGGGGCCTTTTTAGAAGTTAAGTACAAGAAGACGTCACGGAAACCCGGACTCAACACGGGAAACTTCAACACCGTAGTCCGAAAGGCTATCGAGATAAACTCTCACAGGAAGAGAGCCGTGCTAAGGATGATAGTGTGTTCGTGAAGCAAGTTACTACAGGAGAAGAGCGTTTCATTCTACTGAGTTTTATGTTTAGGTTCGCTTTGCAAGGAATTACTGCCCACAATGGATCTGGTATACTTGAGTTTTGCTGTTACAGACATCCTCACAATAGTACAGTGACTAATGTTAGTTATCTTAGTCAAATAAATGCAAGAGACATTATATGTTGGAAGATTTTTGCTATTAATGAGATTGTTGCTACTTCTAAATATGTTATTAGTATTGCTCAATCTCCAGTACTGTATTCTCGACATAAGCTCAAGACTTCCTGGCCGTACAAATAATTCGTGTGCCAAATGCATATGTCACACCGACGTACAAGTATTTCAAGTGTCTCTGGTCCGCAAATGACTCCGAATATACAACTTTCCAAATAACATATCACGGAGGAAACGAATAGATACAGAAAGCGTATACAGCCATACAACAGTTCACCGCACAACAATGTTACATAGGAAGAAATATTTTCATGTTTTGCTACCTAACACTACTGTAATTCGGTGGTCATTGCGTCAACGAGATTCTTGCCTGTACACCATTGGTGACTTCGCCTGAAGAAGATCCTGTAGTGAAATTGGTTACATACTAGTTTACTTCTGTTCGCTTGTGTTACGCCTTTCCTTCCTCCCTCTTCCAATGGCTACACATATCAAACGGGTTTCATTAGAACATGACCCATACAAAGCCTGAATTCGGAAGTGTCTAAATAACCGCGGTCAAGCCACCTTCACATGCAA
>NQII01002000.1:303027-342086 GCA_002778355.1 Clitarchus hookeri | reverse complement strand
TTCGTGTTCCCTTTCTCCATCCACCACCCCTATTAACTTGCTCGAAGGGGAAAAAAAATTTCGCCGTCTCTTCTGTCTTTCCGCCTGCGTGCCTGTTCCGGGTGACAAAGGGCAACCTTTCGTCGAGGACCCCCGAAAATACCTGTTCCCTCTACTTTATTCCCTCCCTCTCTCTTTCAGAAAAGTTAATTTAAATCAAAGTAAACACTGCCCCCAGCTTTTTCTCCGAGCTCCAAACGTGATTACAGAGCGGAGATCACCAGAAGAACAGTGAGTTGAACTTTTTTCCCATTGTAACTCGCTGACCCTCTAAATAGGCGCCTCCCAGATTTCAAATCAGGAATACTTTTTGTCCTCTCAATTGACTCCGCTGTTTTAGAAGGTGTGTGTTGGACTGTTTTTTTGTGACTTTATGGACATGGAGACATTTCCACAATAAAAAAATTCTTGTGTCGTCTGACGTCAGCTTCACTTTCAATTGTTGTCAGGTGTGATCTGTCCTCGTGTACAAAGCGACCGGCAGTCAGCTGACGAACTTCTGGCGGTCACCATATGAAGGAGGAAAACATTACGACGCCTCCCTGTCTGGTGTCTTTGAATATCAGTTTTTGTAACAAATTAACTGCACCCGGGGTTTCGGTCGCACGTAAATAAATTAGTTTTTGAGTTCAGTCATTTTAAATTAAAGAAAAGTTAGTTCCCTTTGGCTACTAGCATTTTAGCGTGGTGGAAGAATAACGTTACTTAAATTTTTACGCCACCTGGAATCCATATATGCAACAGTATTAGTCAGTGATAAAAAAATGTTAAACACAGATTTTGCTCGGAATTACGGACCCCTCCCCTTCCTAACGGGAATTTTATCTTTTTTTACTGGATTTGATTGAATAAGGCTTATTAACTTCCCCCAGGGTTATGCCCGAAGGTTTATCAGGGGGCGGCTTACAAACAATTTTATCACCTAACTTAAACTAACACCCATGTCTTACCTGGGATTCGAACCCAGAATCNGGGGCGGCTTACAAACAATTTTATCACCTAACTTAAACTAACACCCATGTCTTACCTGGGATTCGAACCCAGAATCTCCCGCACCAACCGACTGCTCCGCGGGAGGCCGGCGTTTAATTTGGAATATTAAATTAATTCTATCCTGCATAATAAATGGTTATATTTTCAAAAATGCTACCTACGTGATTACCACGTGCCAGATGTACGTGCAGGCGCACCTGAAAGGGTTTCGACACTCAGCAACCTTCTGCGAATTGCCTTGGGTCAGGGACTCAACAAGCCACGGTGTTCAAGATAGGTAGGTAGGGCTTGACGTCTCGTCGACAGGGATGTCATTAGAGACGGAGCAAACTCGCTCAGAGATGCAGGAAGTGGGAGGGGATCGGCCATGGACCGCACTAAAGAATCATCACAGCATTCGCCTGGAGTGATTTTGGATAACGATGAAAATAAATAAATAAGGATGTCCGGACCGGGATTCAAGCCCAGGTACCCCGAATGCAAGCCCCTACGTTCACAAATATGCTACTTCGCTCGGTCAAGCCGGTGTTCAACAACGACCTCAGATGACACGGAACTCCTGCTGTCCCAATCTTCCAAGGCCAGCTAATGCACACAACGAACAATATTTTACNGACCTCAGATGACACGGAACTCCTGCTGTCCCAATCTTCCAAGGCCAGCTAATGCACACAACGAACAATATTTTACCTTAAATTCTCTTTGAACTCCTATTATATTCCTTCAGAATTTTTCTCACATATCTTCTGTCTTGTTTTCTTGAAAATTTAATCCTACANACATATCTTCTGTCTTGTTTTCTTGAAAATTTAATCCTACAAAATGCTTTATAATTTTGTGTTTGTTCGCTCAGAAATATGAATCATTAAAAGAATTTCCTCTGCAATGCCAATATTACTTTTGTAATATCGCCTGTCAGTTACCTTGTAACGGAGGCCGATATGCGTGTTAGTGTTCTCCCAAAGTAATATATCCTTACAAAGTTGATTCCAGAAATGGCGTAAGGAAGTTGCAGGACTACGACCGTGCATGCCNTCCAAAGTAATATATCCTTACAAAGTTGATTCCAGAAATGGCGTAAGGAAGTTGCAGGACTACGACCGTGCATGCCGCAAATCCTGTCCTCCGCCTGCCTGGAAATACGTCACTTACATTGAATGTAATGACGAATACCGCTAATTGACCTGGCTTATTATATATTCTAACGAATGCGCGGAATCTTTTTTTTATCATTTGTAACATCCTTCAACAAGCGCGGTCGAGTCAAATCCGTTACAACTTTTCTGAGTGTGGTGAAAGAAGAAAAATTCAAATACTTCGACCTGTTACTGGCGACCAAAGCTGCAAACACCCACTATTTATAGATAAAAATTTTCTCCCGACTCATGAGGTCGAAACTGACAGCCCACGATCACAAGATCTATATNTATATATAAGCAGATATATATATATATAAGCAGGGCTTTATATTTTACTTTCACCTGCCAACAAGTTCCGGACTTATAGGCCAGCATTGATTAGAAGAACACAGGAAATACTGCAAATAAAATGATCCAGCGAGAATCTAAATGCTGCAGCTGGTTGAAGATGGTAGTCCACCAGTACTGAAATTACAAAATTACCACTACACGAATAAATCACCGATTGTGATCTATGCTGACATCCAGACAACACTCAAACCAGTGAACACCTGCGAATCAGACCCCATTTGCTCCTGTGCGTATGCCTACCAGAAGCACGAGGCTTACAGCTATTGTATGTAAGTGAATATGGACAATAGTGCAATTGAATCGGTCCCTACTAAATGGGCCTCAGTCCAAATATCCGACTTTTGAGAAAAATTAAAAATAAACTATATAGCTGTCTGTGAGTCTCTGTTCAAAGACATAAACCCTACTTATATCACAATGCCCAATATTCGGAATTTTCTTCGTGACTAAATGCGATCTCTTGATGTTCCGCCATTTTGTAATAGTAAACAAAGCTGCTGGAATGAGGCCCTTTCTGAATGCTGTGACATTTTGGTGGAAGAAATTGTATATATATATATATATAAATATATCCTCCCTTGTTTAAACAACAGATCAACAAAAATAGAATGTATAGGAAACATAATTGTGTCATACACAATAATAAAATAAAAATAAACTAATACAATCATGTGTTGCTATAAGTTATTTGAAACAAAACACTGATGACATAACAGCGCCTAATTGACCTCAAGAGGTATTTATGACATATTCGAGATGCAGTA
The DNA here is from genome assembly GCA_002778355.1 of Clitarchus hookeri. Classification (NCBI taxonomy): domain Eukaryota; kingdom Metazoa; phylum Arthropoda; class Insecta; order Phasmatodea; family Phasmatidae; genus Clitarchus; species Clitarchus hookeri. The sequence goes on along the minus strand of NQII01002000.1, from coordinate 338,800 downwards.
TGCTTGTTTATACAATCACTCAACAGATATACACAATAAAAGAAACAAAAGANACACTGATGACATAACAGCGCCTAATTGACCTCAAGAGGTATTTATGACATATTCGAGATGCAGTATGCTTGTTTATACAATCACTCAACAGATATACACAATAAAAGAAACAAAAGAGGGTATTATGTAGCAATAAACCAATGCAAAATGTAAGTAAAATACCATGTTTTGCTACAAATTACTGGAAACACAGGACACTAATTATACTACAACACCTACTTCATAGTAAGAGGTAGTCCCAACATATTCCAAATTTATGATGTTTTAAATATACACACCCATTGTCATTTGAACCACCTGAAAATCAGATAAGTCACTTATAACACAGAATATTACATAAATATTTAGTTATATAAACTGCACTGTTATTGTAAGTACACACTAGTGGCCTCCATTTTCACACGCTGGCCATTCACAAATGTCTTGGTAAAATTTCTTATACTCTTCAGGTATATAACGGAGCCGTTTCTTTACATCATTCAACAGAACTAATTTAATTGTGTCGCGTCCTTTCGGGTATGCAACGTTTGTGGATATAAGAGGTACTAACTTTCCTGGTTGAGACAGATGAAATGTATGTTCGACCAAACTCTCAATAAAAGTTCTAGCTACAGTCTGGCCAGGCAATTCGGCGTCATAGGTTAAATGCATGAAGGTTCTAATATAAAATGGCATCTCTGGTCTCTGGGAACGGTTCCCTTGGCAGTTTCTTCTGATAGGCAAGTCCTCTTGTAGAAAGTTTGCAGAGATGTTTTAAAAACAGAAGATCTCTAATGTGTTCACTTCCATGACGAGAAACTTACTATGTTTGCTGCTGGGTNTTATGACATATTCGAGATGCAGTATGCTTGTTTATACAATCACTCAACAGATATACACAATAAAAGAAACAAAAGAAGGTATTATGTAGCAATAAACCAATGCAAAATGTAAGTAAAATACCATGTTTTGCTACAAATTACTGGAAACACAGGACACTGATTATACTACAACACCTACTTCATAGTAAGAGGTAGTCCCAACATATTCCAAATTTATGATGTTTTAAATATACACACCCATTGTCATTTGAACCACCTGAAAAGCAGATAAGTCACTTATAACACAGAATATTACATAAATATTTAGTTATATAAACTGCACTGTTATTGTAAATACACACTAGTGGCCTCCATCTTCACACGCTGGCCATTCACAAATGTCTTGGTAAAATTTCTTATACTCTTCAGGTATATAACGGAGCCGTTTCTTTACATCATTCAACAGAACTAATTTAATTGTGTCGCGTCCTTTCGGGTATGCAACGTTTGTGGATATAAGAGGTACTAACTTTCCTGGTTGAGACAGATGAAATGTATGTTCGACCAAACTCTCAATAAAAGTTCTAGCTACAGTCTGGCCAGGCAATTCGGCGTCATAGGTAAAATGCATGAAGGTTCTAATATAAAATGGCATTTCTGGTCTCTGGGAACGGTTCCCTTGGCAGTTTCTTCTGATAGGCTAGTCCTCTTGTAGAAAGTTTGCCGAGATGTTTTAAAAACAGAAGATCTCTAATGTGTTCACTTCCATGACGAGAAAATTACTATGTTTGCTGCTGGGTNCGAGATGTTTTAAAAACAGAAGATCTCTAATGTGTTCACTTCCATGACGAGAAAATTACTATGTTTGCTGCTGGGTACAATAATTTCTGATATCTGATGTATGCTATATATTCGTTCATGATTCTTTACAAACAGTTTGCTGAGACCAAAATCCCTGTCGCAAGGTAGAAAATATTGGAACCTAACAGGGAAGTAGTGACCTTCCTTTTGGGAACAACTAGTGTCAGTCAGGGCGAGGAACGTTCTAGCCAATTCATGACTTTTATTCTTGCCACCGCAGTTGTCTGAAAACAGATATAATTCATCAACTTCTGAAGGAATGTCGTTAGTAATGTCTAGACGAAAAGAAAAGAGCAGACCTCGTTAGTTCCTTTCTTGCACTGCCCTTCATGTTGTTTGCCATCATGTTATGTATGCAGAAAAATGTTAACAGCTAACTGCCGCAAATTGTACGTCTCTTGAACTTGAATTTGTGGGATGTGCACATTTTGCTTGAAGTCAAAAGATATTACTACCACGTTTAGTTTATCTGTCAGTTAGGTATTTTCTTGTAGTTTGGAATATAATTTTTTATATTTTCGTTTGTGTTCCAAAAGCTCAGCAGCGGCACATCTCTTCGTGGCATCGTTTAGGAGAGAACTATGAATCTTTATACTTTTAACTCCTCACAAACTTAACAACGGTCAATTTGTGGGCTTCCGAACGACGGGTGAAAGTTTCCTGTGGAAAACTTATGATGGAACTGGTAACTGGCCTTTACGTCACGGTGCTTGTCTGTAAATATCTGGTACATGATTTTGACATTCAGTCCAGCATCCAAATATGTCGATGCTTTTCCCGCGTAGTGGCTTTCCTTAGTCGGAAAATTATGCATTTTCACTCTGATTAGCCTTAGCGTTGCAGGTGGAAGGGTATTCCCACTTACATTTTTTTTCCACGCATGTCCTTTGGGTATTTTCTATGTAGAAACGAATTTCTAATTCTCTTAAGAGCGTGCATGACAGTAGGCTGAACTAAGCTGCTGTATAACATCTGTGTTTGTGCGAGCGCGCGCTCAAGCCATAAACTGTACTAAAAAGGGAAGAATAATATCAGCTTACAGCATCTCTGTGCACCTCCAATATACTAGAAGTGTGTGCAGTGCGCTCGTTCTCTTACGATTACTTAAAAAATTCCGCGGTGACGATGGAGGACAAAGAGACAAAGTTTCTTGTTGATAACGGAAGGTTGGTCCTATTAGGAATAGACATTTGTGCACAGTGCTTATATTTAAAGCCATTTCAAAATAGTCGGAAAACGGCATTTTTAACGCAGTTTTCATAGACTTATCAATTTATTTTCCAACTTGGTTGAACACTAGGGTCCTTCACTAACACCGTACCTCCTTTACTGTTCTATCAGAAATGATTCACGTGCAATAATGCCTTCATAATCCTCAGCATCCTGACAAACTGCATCACTTATTTTACTGGAATGTTATGCACGCTCTTAATGTGTTTAATAGTTACAGCATGCAATGCAAGAAATGCTTGGAGATATACCTTATTTCTGGAATCGCCTGCTATAGCATGGTATTTGAAGGACTTGGCATTTCTCCTAGCTTCCTTTCCTTTCCTTTACATCGCAGGTGTCTATGAGGGATTTCAGGTATACGTCCTGCTCACCTTGCGTCGCTAGGCCACGAAAGCGTGCAATAACGTGCTGCTGATCATCGTCTGCAATTACAGAACATCAATTTCTCCCCTTGCAGCTTTAAGATCAGTCAAAAACCAACTCGGTTTGTTTATTACGAACATCACGAAAACACGTCAAATTGCCTGAGAACACAAATAGATAAGCTAGTTCATGGCATTAACGTGTGTGTTTAGACTCAGAAAAATGTTTTGTTGAATCAGGCAACGTTTGTTTGGCGCAACCTAATTATTTGTTTGTTTAGGGGCAGTAAAATATTTTGTTGCTAAAACCTTATTATTTTGCTGTTCTTAATTTGGTTGCCCCCGAAAGGGCCTCGTTCACGGACTAAGTGCATTTCTCTATGGAGCCCTGAAAATAATGCGTCGTTTGACCACCTTCAGAGCGTGGTAGTGAGTTCTCTTCATCGTAGAACGTGGGTGTATCCTCCAGGAGAATATATCTTTCGATAACTCATTTTATATAAAACAGTACCTGAGGCCCTTTCTGCACGGACCGATTCAATAACTGAATCGCCCACTTCATCACTGTCAAAATAACCAGTAGTCTATGGGGGGNCCTTTCTGCACGGACCGATTCAATAACTGAATCGCCCACTTCATCACTGTCAAAATAACCAGTAGTCTATGGGGGGCCCAGATGCAGAGAAGCGTTTCATGAAAGCGATGCTGGATATCAACGATGCAGTCAAAGTTATTAACGCCNGGGGGGCCCAGATGCAGAGAAGCGTTTCATGAAAGCGATGCTGGATATCAACGATGCAGTCAAAGTTATTAACGCCACTTCAAAGCACACAAAGACACTCACGCCAGCTGAAGATGTGAATCACGCAAGGACGGCGATATTCTTGCCACTGCGAACCAGCATTCACTGTAGAAATTAATTTACAAGGTGAGGAACCGCAACTACTTCTCTGGGAAATACATCTTACCTAAATGCACCAGCTGCTATCGCCTTCTCCGAAGACCCAAGATATTTGTCGTTTTCTTCCATAACCTGGGCTGTGACGAGAATGTCATCATCAGGTAGCTGGAGTAAGACATGAAGGAGATATCCGTCATTCGACACACGAGCCAGAAAATGATCTTGTTTTCAAAGCTGCTGGGAGACAGATTTTCGGTGCAGTTCGTTGATACATTCCAGTGGTGTATAAATGGCAAGTCAGGTGCAATGTATTTTAAATGGGGCGGCTGTGTGGTTGCGAGTCCATCAGCTCGACTCGAACGAGCTCGGAAGTCTTCGGCTCGACTCGTGCGGTTGCTCGGCAGCGGTACCTGAGGCCAACTACTTCGACTCGAGATTGTCAGATGTACCCAAATGCGCTTAGCAGTTACGACCACTTACTCATATGCAAAACCATCAATTTATGAGTCGGTGGCAATATTGGTTTTATACGCATAGGGCATGCAAAATTGAAGATCGGAATTTATCATGCAGTTCAAAATATTCGTTTTTAATATAAAATTTTTGAAGTTATACTTATTTTGGCGCGTTGAGGGTAAAAGTTTAGTGTGCAACGGAAGTTGCGCACGCACAGTGTAACGAAATTCGACAGTGAACGTGGTAAGGGTATGACCCAACGCGCATGAGCGTATCGTCTAGCTATATACAAACGCAAGGTACACAGCATAACACGTGGTTATATTTAAAACCGACAGAAAATCAGTTCATGTATTCAGCAAATTTAAAGACATTTTATTTATAGTAGTAACTCATTGTTTATATATATATATATATATATATATATATATCTTATTAATTAATTTTACTTACATAGTGCCGTGAAAAATTTTTTTGTGACAAAAAATGTGTAATAAAATTTTGAAAGTGCTTTCATGTATTTGAGGTTAATTTTTTGTTAGTATTATTTTATTATGTTACACTCCTTTTGGCATGTTGAGGGTAGTTTAATTATGTTCTTTAATCAAACCTTTATGAATTGTATTTAATCACTTTATTCGGTCATTTCATCGTTTTCCCTACATACATAAATGATTTGCATACGTAATAAAATATTATTTTAGTCACGCCAAAGAAGTATAAATTCTAACGCGTGTACATATGTACACGCACCCATTTTTTTATTGTTTTTTTTATTTGTACGGAGATTGTAAATAGAGTATTGTGGAACCCTGCATAATCATATTCAGTTACTACATACTCGGTCTCCTTTCTTCAAGTCCAATTCTTGCACGATGTCATTATCTGCAAATTACTCATTGCCTCGACTGTTATGCATGTATAAGTATGCTTCTCGAATTTTTTTAATGTACTTATGGCATGCATATGTGACCAAACCAAGCCCATCATACGAGTAGCGACCGCCAGCACAAGTCAAGTTATAATCGTGGTATGTATCAGCATCTACCTACTTTTTTAAAGGTATAGAAGGTTATGATTTAAGTACCAATAGTGCTAGGCCCTTGAGACTTGGAATGTGCGAGGCCAGCTCAGGTGATAGTCAGTCATTTATTCCATGCTCTTTTTGACCATCAATCCATCTATCTTTCGAGCAACCTCGCAATCTTTCCATCAGTTTTCCATTCAATCTTTCCATCAAAATTAATATATTTCAATGAATAATTCGATCAATCTCACATATATTTCGATAAATATAGCAATCTTTCGATCAATCTCGCAAAGTTTCGTCCAATATGTCGATTTTTCCATCAAAATTCCTATCTTTCCATCAATCTTTCAATGATTTAATCAATATTTCCATCAATATTCTAATATTTCCACCAATCTTTCAATATTTCCATTAATAAGTCGATCAATCTAACGATTTTTCGATCAATCTTTCGTCCAGTGCTTTGATTAATACATTTCCAAACGAGCACACCAGCTGGACAACGAAATGTCCAGACCAAACACCCAGGTCAGCAGACGAGACCAACCAACCTGATGTCATAAATGCTTCAAAAATGTACCTTAAAATCATACCTCAAAAACTTTACCTCAAAAATCGCATAAAGAACCATACCTAAAAATTATACCCCAAATTAAAACTTTAGAAACATACCTAACAAAACATACCTCAAAAATCATACCTTAAAAATCATATCATAAAAATCATACCTAGAAAATCACACATCAAAAAACGCAACCTCAAAAATATTCCTTAAATCATACAAAAAACTATTAACAAAAACATACCTCAAAAAAACTTGCCTCGAATTTCATATCTCAAAAAACATACTATAAAACAAGCCCCAACGAAACCTCGAAAACCATGCCTCAAACAAATGCCTAGACACTATTGCCTCATAAAACATTCTTCAAAGACAATCCACAAAACATACCTCAAAACATATACAGCATGAGTCGGGACTAAGTGTGTTAATTTCGGGAAGTGATTCTTTACAAAAATCAAAGCAAAATTTTATTTGTGCATTTTTCGATAAAGTGAGAAATGCTACCGCTGCATGCCACTAAAAGTCGAATTTGAAATTAAATTTCGTCAAACATTTCCGAAATCATCTGAGATAAAGGAACACAATTTGGAACAGTGTTACATGAAATGGAGACCTGTTATGAGTGTGGTGGTAATATCATCCCCCCTTCGTTAGATACGTGGGGTTCACCGCATTTTTTTTTGTCGGTACTTTTGAAACACTTAGATGTAATGCACGTTTACATACGGTATGTTAGTGAGAATCTTAAAAGCAACAAAAAAGTTTGTCTCGTCGACACTCACTAAGGATAACTGTTTTCGCGATATCAGCATTTGTATGTTCAAAAGAGGGGCGCGCAAACTGATGTGCAGTGAAGCATAAGAATCAGGCGTTGTCCACACGTAGGTACGAGCAGGCACGGGCATGCCTTGTTGAATGTCGATAAGCTGTCGATGAATGTCGATAAGTTACTACAGAGGAGTAGAGTTTCGTTAGGCAACGAGACCGGGGTCGTGGATTAAGTGGATTACAATTGTTACGTCATCACATTACGAATTGCTACCGACAAAACGTCCAGGGACCTGTTTATGTTTGTAATGGAAGCACGCATCCACAATGTAGTCATTGGCATCTAACTGCAGTCGCTGTGATCATGTTATCGACGGAGATAATATCGACATTTTTTATTAGGTTAGGTATCACAGCACGCAAAGTTGAGCGCGCTGACTTATTACGTGGAGTGTTACAACATTATGGTGTAAACACGTAGCACTTGTCGTACAAAATTGTATTCAATTTACGTCTGGTTTGTGATAGTTAAAAGATGTACTGCTGTTATCTGTTAGGTAGACCGAGAGGACCGTTTGTTGCCCGATGCTAGCACCACGTCGACATCTGGCGAACAAGCGGTTACGATGTGCACCAGGCCAGTGCCCCATTAGACCTGAGGGCCTATTGTGTAGTGTAGTTTCTAGCCATGAAACTTGTGCGCAGCGCGACGCAGTACTCATGATGGAGTGGAGTGATGCGGAGCTCAGCGACATTGCTTTAAAACGTAACATCCCCAGATGTCTACGGAGGAGGTACTAGAAGTCGGGACGGGTGCAGTGCGGCCAGAATTCCACGGCATGTGGGCACTACTTATTCATTACCCAGCAGACGATTTCATACACACTCTGGTTACCTTGGAACATATGTTAGTAACAACACCTGCACAAATGTGCCGTGACTCCGCACTTCCGTGCCGATACTGCAAGAATGAAGTGAAAGGTGGTACCATTGTGAGTGAAACAGACTATTAAAATTCGGTCAAACCATCAAAAACCTCACCCACACAGTGACGGACACATTCCAGACATCACCTACCCCAGAAAACTGCTGTGATTGTAGACAGACTCCACTAAAAATTCTTATCCCTCTATCGGCTCTAAAGACCTTGCTGTTAAGAGCCACCCAGGTCTCTTTACCCATTCACTGACTCTAAAAACAAAATTGGCTGTAACAAAAACAAAGTCCTCAACATTCCAGTGTTTTAAATAATAAACAGTGTCATGCTTTGCTTGATACCACATATTATCATAATTTTATCCATGTGAATTTAAAGAATATGTGCAAAATTAAACCCTGGCAACCAAACTGTTCAGCTAGCCACCAAAACACACACAGGCAAGATACTAGGAAAAGTGGAAATAACTATGAGCATTTGGGAGATAGAAATGACATGTACCACGCATACACAAGCTCCTGGTGCCCACTCTGACCACCGCAGTCACATCAACTGCACCGGCTGTACCAGGCCGCACCAACCACATCGGGCCAAGAGTAAGTAGTGCAGGTTGACAAGAACGGAACTTGCACCTTCTTACCACCAGGTATTACGTGACTCAAGAGATCATCCCACTTTATTCATTGTCATCCGGGACTCACAGGGTGCTACACCCCTTGTAGTACCACCCACAATTTTTCTAATTTATTTCGGACATACAAAATGGCCTGCAGTCTCGCCACAAGGTCACCATGTGTAAGAAGTGTAATATTAAGTGCGTGACAAATTCACCTTCAAACTTATGGAGGCATCAGGGCGCCCTGGGCCGTCGACCGAACGACCCACATCACTAACTCTCCGCTGAGTCTTAGCGCCAGACAATTATACACTCAACCAGCCCTGGGTCACCTGGACCACATCAGAAACAACCACAACATTCGTTTCTAACCATTTACATGACGATGCAATACTTGGAATACCATGGCTGACTGAGCACAATACCATAGTGAAAACAGCTGCCAGGCGTATTCATTGAGGCCAAAAGAAACACCAGACTTTATAACAAGACCTGCAACCACGAGTCGCATACAGGATGTGCAGCTGGACGAGCTCGATTATATTGTGCCGCTCGATAACCATGACATCATACAGTGACTGCTCAATGAACACCATGACATTTTCACTGCTTTTCTTTAACATAGTCAAAACCAGTGTACACTACCTCTGACCATTACCCACCTCACCAACACAGAATCATAAAATAACAGATACAGGAATTGCTGGATGGAGGTATTATTTAACCCACAAACAGTGCTTTTAATTCCATCATAACTTTAGCTCAGGAAAAAGGTATATCCTGGAGATTTTGATATCGACTTCAAGCTTCTCGACCTAATAACCTAAAATGCTCCATCACTAGTGTCAAGAGATGCACTCAACAGCCTTGGCCGCACCAAGGAACTGATGTCACTCGACTTTAGTGGTTACTGGCCAATACAAGTGAAGCAAGAAGACCATCACATGACAGCATTCGACACTCCAGATATACGCTGCTTTAAGTTCAGAGCGATGCTCTTGGGCTTGTAAACTGCACTTACAACATTTCAGTCCATGATGGTGCAAGGTCTATATAGCCACACATGTGAGTTAACAATGGCTTATTTTAACGATGTTGTGATTTTGTCCGAGTTGTGGGAAGATCATATGTGGCATTTGTAACTCGTACTTTAACATCTTGCCATTGACCATCTAACTAGCACTAACAAAAACAAACCATACGCAAAGTGTGTATATAATTTCTGGGCCACTTTTATAAAAACTGTAACTGTGCCAGTCCAAACATTTGAGTCTTATTGACTATTACCCACAACCTGCTACATTAAAACAAAATATGCAAGTTATTTTGCTTCGTAAACTGGCTTATAAATACAATCCTAATTTTAAAATAATTACTGATTCACTTTCTAACATGCTTTCACCAGCTCAAAAATTCAAATGTACTGAGGAACATTCAGATAGTTTCGCTCAAACCAAAGACAGCTTCCACAACTGCCCCACACTTTCGCACAACGTACCGAATTTCCACCTGTATTTGCAAACAGACACGAATGAGCATGGGCTAGGCACCATATTATTCCAGCTCAGTGATGAATACAACAAGTTAATCATAGATTACTGCGCTATGTTCAGCCCAGTGAATGATGAGAACGAACAGGAGTGTCAAGTCATAGTATGGTCAGTGAAATGGTGAAGGCAGTTTGTGGAGTATCGGTGCTTCACATTGCTTACAGACAATAGGAGCATTGTCTGGCTTCATAACACCAAAGATGGTCGCAGCAAGCTAACATGCTGTGCCCTATTTCAGCAATCTTTCGTCTTTGATGTGCAACATGTGCCGGAACAGAAAATAAGATGGCAGATGCGCTCTCAAGGTCACCGGGTGTAACAGTAACATTGTATGAGGAGGAGTTGGAAGCCATTCTATTATTCTACCCCCCTCTGCACCTGACATTCATTCTGCAGACAACACCACCGCAACATGCACACAGATTAATGCTACTATTCAGAGCCCTACCCTCACTTAAGTTTATGTACGAGTGATTCAGGCACAACAAACCTGCTCTGTAACACGTATGTGGTTAGGAAAATGTGCAGTGACAGCCAACAAGTGGTGGTATGTGATATATGTGCATTTAGAATCGCGCATTTAAAACAGCAAACAGCTGTGGGCACTGGACCATCTAAATGCAGCATGCCACTACAAAAGTAGTGCTGCAATTTGCACACAACACTTATGTAATAGGTTACCCTGGTGCACTTCAAACACAATGCAATGCGGAAAGGCACTTCTTGGCCGGGTATATCCCGCGATACCCGCCAGTATGTATGTGTAAGAATGCAATGCAGTTGCCTGGAAAGCTGCCGTACCGACTGTATGCAACAACAGGCATCACAGGTACAAACAGAACCATTTGAGACAGTTGCCTTAGACTTAATGGGTTCGCACCAATGCACTACTACATGAAAGCAGTTTATCCTAATAGTAACAGACTTGTTTTCCAGTTGGATAGAAACCTACCCCACTTCAAGTGCATATGCCAAGGGCATTGTAAAACAACCAGAAACAGAGTTTTTACCATGCTGGGAATACCCACATCTGTCATTACCTGATAATGGTGCCCAATTTATGAAACATAAGTGGTTTGATTGTTGTACAAAGTGGGTTGTATGGCATAATACTTCTGGCATCTACCACCAGCGTGCAAATCCTACAGAATGCAGTAATCAAGAACTGAAATCTCAACTGCGATTGTGTGTGGGTGGTAATCGTGGTACATGGGCCGAATACCTGCCAGCGACACTCTTTTCGCTATTCACGCTCATCAAACCTCGCCACCCCGAAGGAGTGGCTTCAAGAAAATACATTAGATACAAATACTGTACAGCTCTATACAAATAGTATAGGTGTGTGAGCGAAAAATAACCTAGTGGCAAGGGGTGTTACTATTATTATATATCTAGAAATATTTCAAAAGTTATTTATTAATATTATTTTTCAGTTAATACTTTCCAATTCTTTTGCCTATTACTAATTATACTTTTCAGGGAGAAAATAAGGTTTCGTCTTCATATCCATCATGTTGGTATCATATTATTATCAATGGAATGAAGTATTAATATGAGGGGCTGCTATCTACTAGCAGGATATAACAACACCGACAGATTTTCTCGCAGAAATCTTCAAATGGACCAGTATTAGTTTATAGTGTATTTGCTTCAAGGTCGTCAGCTTACTCTCCCAGGGGAGTTAGGACATATACCTCGTGACCGACCTAGTGATCCATAGAGCCTTGGAATCCTCTGGGACCAGAGGAGGCGCATGCTATTGCAGGCACGCGATCGGCAGCAGCTGTACATTAAACAGAGGCTGCCTGCTACCACTCGCCCACCTGCCCCACTGCAACCTGCCTGGTTAATCTATATTAAGGCGCACCAGCTGTCTACTGCAGCAAAGAATTTTTGTGTGGGCTTTGCGCCTAGATGGAGCGGGTCACATACCAACGTAAGTTGCTTAGAAAAAATCACCTATTTGGTTCGTGTTGGAAGAAGGTGTCAGATTCCAGTCCACCCCCATAACCTATACATCGCCGACAACCAAATAGATACTGCAACAGTAGACACTCCAGCAGCACCTCACAGCACCTGCACACCAACACCTCTACAATCTCTACCTGTAAGCATAACAGATTCACCAACGTCTGAGGCAGCGACCGGTGGAGCCATTGATGCCTGCTCCAGCCTGCGATGCCCAGCATTACAATGCCACTGGGGCCCACAGAAAGTAGGTCACTGAACGGCATGCCAAGTGTCCCTGCTCCCGACATGCAATGACTGGCTGTGCCAGCATCAGAAACCGCCCAGTACCGCGAAGCCCTGTGTTGCGATGCCTTGCTCCACGATGTCTGCCTCCAACGACATTATCCACAGCTCGCCACCAAGAGCACCTGCAAGGACCACGATCCTGCCGGCATCTGCCCTGACCAGCGATGCCGCGGTACTGCCAGAATGCCCAGCATCCAGTCCAGCGATTGAGTCCACTACCGATCCAGCAGTGGGCGTGCCTTTATGACATGGTGGGGATGCCCAACCACTGAACAAGCATCTTGTGCGGCCATGCAGCAGTCCTCACTACACATCCAACAGCAACAAAACTGTGGATGGAGGATAAATCTACACCCCTCTGCAACACCAAGCATCACCATCGCCCACCACATGCATCCTTCACAGCATGCGGAAGCCACTCGCCTCCTTCAACAGCCACACCAGCATCACATAAGTGGGGCACCCTTCTTACCTCTCCACCTCTACTTCACACCCGAGCCTGTAAGCCATGTGACCCCGTTGAGGGCCACACTGGATACTTTACTGCTGCCATTAGTTGAGCAGAAGGGATCAATGTGCTGCAGCAGGCAAACAGTATCCATTATGAGATTGCCACGTCCCTCCTTTCTTAGCCCGTTCATCCCGCTCACCTGCACAGGTACAACATACCCTCTACTGGGAATGGGTCGCACTCCGAACGCTGTGGCCACCCTTCTTGACTCCAAAACTGGCAATGGTATGCTAGAGTTCTTCCCATATGCACTACTTCCCAGGTACTACCGGAGTAAGTTGACTGTACAACTTTCATGCCCTCAAGATGTAGCTTTTGAGGGTGTAATAATTCGGACCGACTTACAGCACCTGCAGAAAACCTGTGTAAAAATACACCTGGAGAAATTAATGCTGTGAGGGGGACACAGCAGTTCCATTGTTCTAACAACTCCTTGTGTGCCACCCGCATTCAATGTTTACATCCCTTTGCATGTGTTGTGCATGTAGTGAGAGTGTGGAGAAAGAGCAAGTCAATTTTATTGTGCCATGCCACAGTGAAATACTGTTAAAATAATATGGGCTAATTGTTATCATTATGTTTTATGAAATCGAGAATGGCTATTTCCTTCCTCGGGAATAGTGAAGTCTTCCACCATGAGCCATCAGCTGCCATCATATTATGCTAGAATTTAAGGGGGCAATTTAATTTATATTATGTCAATTCTTAATACCAAGTGCCTCAACAACATAATTAGTTCAGCAATGTACTGGGATAAACAGCAGCTTTGTTGATTAAAATTACGCTCCCTAACAATTTTAGTGGCAACCTGTTTATTTTTATTACCTTAATTGCTCATGCTATTTAGTGTCAAGTGTTTTGTGTGGTTCATTACTAAATGTAAGTGTGTTTGTTCTCTTATTCTTGTTATTGAAGTATCTTTGTATTTTTCCTAATCTTTGGGCCATATAGCCTTGGGAGTCAAGGTGACTATCACCATGTTGAATCAGTCTGATCAATGTGATAGCAAGGAGCGGTCGCATCTTGTACTGTTCCCTGGTCTTCAACTTTGTCTTGCACCGATCATGTTAGTTTGCCATGGTATAACTATTTTGTCTGTAACTTAATCGAATTTTTTTAACCTGGGAACCATGCTGCTCGAACTCCGCCAGCTCAATTCGTGCCACGGATTTAAAGCAACATATTTTTCATGTAGGCCACACATCTCCTTTTACAATGTAGGTTCGAGACATACCTCAATCGTCACAAATTTTGTAGATGCCTCATATGAGGGTTACCAGTGAGTAAAATCATTGCTAACAAGAGTGTGTTTTAATTCACTACCGGCCGCTTGATGGCAGTGTAACTTATGTTCTGGGTACTCTTTCCTTTTACATTACCGCACCTTCCTATGTCATAATGGCCTACTTTTTTCTGGGCATGTGAGATAGCCTATGAAACACACACTTTATTTAGTGACAGGATTATTTCACCACTATGATGTCATTGTCTCGACGAAGGATCTCCCACGACATGCACCACTCTCTCATGCTGCTTCTGAGGTGGCAATGATATGATAAAAACTCCGAAGTAACCTGAAACCAACAACCTTAAGGTTAACTTACCTACTCTCAGCTCCTAGCCTCCGAGTGACGTTGTCGAGGTGACCCAGGGCTGGTTGAGTGTAGAATTGCCCGGCGCCATAACCCAGTGGAGAGTTAGTGTTGTGGGTCATTCGGACGATGGTCCAGGGAGCCCTGGAGTCCTCCATCAGTTTGTAGATGATGTCATGTACTTACTGTTACACTATTTACACCTTGTGACGAGACTGTATGCCGTTTTGTATGTATTGAAATATAATTGAAATTGGTGGAGGTAACACAATGGGTGTAGTGCCCTACATGTCCCGGAGGACAATAATCAATGCATATTGAACTTTGTAAAGTTGTTTATTCACTTTGCTTGATAACATGTGAATAGTGGATGAAAACCCACCCAGCACTTACGGCCTGCCAGTGATCTTAGCATGAAAATGAGCATGGTTTTATGCGGATACGTGGTAGTGTTAAGCTCTTTGGTGAGAGTGTGGGTGGTTCTCCTTTCGATACTTAAAAGAAATAGATGAAATGTTTCGTTTAATTAATTAACTATTGCAGTGAAGTGATAACAGCCTAAATTATGGTACCGAAGGGGCTCGTGGAGCGGGCGAACAACGCTGCTGTTCTGGTGGGAGTGCTGAGTCGAACTGGAAGAGTGACATCGGCTTCTGTCACGAGTAATGAGAACCGATGTCAAACGCCGATTTGTAAAACATAACTTGAACACTATGTAATATTATAGAAGTGGTGAAAAATTGTATAAATTAAATTAAACACATTGGTGACATCCTGTTAATTAACAAATGTCCGTTAATGTTGATGTTGTGAAGTTGACAGGCAGTGTCACTGCACTAAATTACAGGTTACAAGGATGGAGGCCTTTATAGACAATCCCACTTTTTAAAAACATAATTGCTCTTTTGGAACTAAACATTAAATACACCAACATACTTTCTCGTGAAAAGTGTTTGTATTTCACTTCCAGTGATGCATTTGTATTTCGCTGGCTACAGTGTTGTCAGGTGGCTGTCTCCTGAAGGGATGGACGAGTCCACCTGGGCAAAAGGGTGTGGGTTGCCATGCTCGATTGCTCTTAATACAATAAAACACTCCCCTGACTGTAGCTGTGAATGAGTTGACATTACTTGATGTGTTTGGAAAAATGCTGCGCACTACTGGTTACACTTTGGGGCATTTAACACTTCAGCTTCGGCATACAGGACAGTTCGACATTACTTGGTGGTGTGTCACGTCGTATGTCGCGGCGCGAGCTGCTAGGATGTAACAACCAATTGCCTGTGTGACCAATGGCTATGGCTTTGGGGTAAACACAGTTTCGGATCGCCTACCTTTTTAATAAAAGAATAACCTCTTGTCATAAATAAGTAGGGTAGTCTCTTGAGTTATGTAATCCTTGTTGGCAAGAAAGTGCAAGTTTTGTTCTGGTCAACCTGCATTATGCACTCTTGGCCTGAAGTGGTTGGTGCAGTTGTTGTGACTGCGGCGATCAGAGTGGGCACAAGGAGATCGTGGACGAGTGGTTCACGTCACGAGTATGCACCTCAAAGGTGCCGACTGAAAGCTCACAGGTTTTGAATAGCACACAATTCTTTGTTCGTACAAATGAGACTTTATAACAGGAATTAGATTAGCTTGGAGTCCATAGTAGCAAATATAATGCTGTGTGCACTCTGAATCATCAGCTAAGTGGAATACCTGCAAGGCATCAATAAGTGTTTTGCGTTGGGAACATTATTTTCCCCATGATTTATAGCATTCATGAGGTAAAAGCATCAAGGCGAACTTGGGTAACAGACCCTCTTTCGTCTAATCAAATGTTATCGGTTTTATACTGACAGGCATTTTATTTTCGCAGCAGCATATGATGAACTGTTAATACGTCATTGTTCATCTGTGATCGATGCTACGGTGGTAGGTTTCTCCAGCCATTGACCAACCACTGAATGTACTTTCAAAGTCTCGGTCTAGTCCGAGTGCAATCAACCTGACTACTTAGTGCCGTTATATAATTGAACAACGACATTTTGTGGTCACATAATGCAAAATCCTACCAAAATATCATCTGTCATATTCCTAGTTAGTAATGTGAGCCTTGGAACCACTTCAAAAGCCCTGCAGTCCAATGATGATGTAACATTGATTCATTAATTATACTCCCCCAGGATGTAGAGAATTGATGTTGGCAAGCATTGGGTAGGAGATTATGTTATTTTATTATGCTCTAAATTTTAAACCGATGCCATTGTAAAAACACGAAGTGTTCGAGAGTGTTAGAGTGTTAGTGGTCTCCAAAAGCACAACATATTCATTTCTAGTTTAGCCAAAGTGTAGACCACAAGTGAACTGTGTTTTTAAATGTAATTTCAAATTACATCAAATTGAAGTGCCAATGTCTTCCTATTTGGGGTATCGGCTTCACCTACACCAACCTAAGTTAAGCACCACAATCATCACCTGACTGGGGGCATTTCAGTTTATCTGTTATTCTTTAGGTATAGTGAGTTGATGTGGTAGAGGTTACCAAGGGCTGGTTGAGTGTTGGATTGCCCGGCGCCATAACCCAGTGGAGAGTTAAATATGGGGGTCGTTCTGTTGATGGCCCAGGGGGCCCTGGATATCTTCATCAGTTTGTTGATGATGTTGTCACATACTTACTTTTGCGCTATTTATACCTTATGATGAGACTGTAGGCTGTCTCGTACGCCTGAAATATACTATGAAATTGTGGGTGATGCTACAAAGGGTGTAGTAACCTACAATTTTTCGACACACAATTAACTTTGTAAAGTGGTTTATTCACTGTGGTTGCTTACAGATGAATAATAAGTGAAAATGGACCCAGCACTTATGGCTTGCCGATGACCTTAGCAGGAAATAAACGCACTATTATGTTGATATGCGATAGCATTAACGTCTCCGGTGAGAGAGTGGGTGGCTCTCCCCTCAGTACAGTAGAAAGATAAATTTAATGTTCCGGTTAATTAATGTTAATATTGCAGTGAAATTATTACAGCCTATATGATGGTACCTAGGGGGCTCGCAAAGCAGGCGACCAACGCCGTTTGTCTGGTCCGAGTGCTGAGACGAACTGGCCAAATGACCTCGGTTTCCATCACGAGTGACGAGAACTGAAATCAAACAGCGAATGATGAATTATAACAGGAACACTATGTGGTAAAATTGCAATAGTGAAAAATTGTATAAATTAGATTGACACATTGCTGAAACCCCCATTTAATAACAAATGTATTTTGATTTAAGTTGTGAAGTTGATGGGGTGTGTCACTGCACTAAATTATAAGTTAAAAGGATGTAGGCTTTTATAAGCAATCTCCCTTTGTGAAAATATAACTGGTATTTTATAAAAACATATTATATACATAATTATGTTTCTTGTGAAAAGTGTTTGAGTTTCACTACCTGTGACGTGTGTCTGAATTTCACTGGCCAGGTAGCTGTCTCCTGAAGAGAATTACGAGTCCACCTGGGAAAAGGGGTGTGGAATACCATCCTTGATTGCTCTTAATACAATAAAACACACCCCTGACTGTAGTTGTGAATACAGTGATGGTGTTCAATGTGTTTTTAAAAATGCTGCACACTTCTGGGTGACACTTTGGGGGACTTATCACTTCAGTTTCGGCCTACAAACCAGTTCGATGCCACTTGGTGGTGCGTTGTGTCGCAGGTCGCTGTACGAGTTGCTGCGATGCAACGACCAATTTACAGTCCACCCAACAGCTGTGGCTTTGGGGTAAACACCTTTTCGGATCGCCTACATATTCATTAAAAGAGTAACCTGTATTAATAATTGAGTAGGGCTGTCTCTTGAGTTAGGTAATTCTTGTCGGCAAGAAGGTGCAAGTTCCGTTCTTGTCAACCTGCACTACGCACTATTTGCCTGATGTGGTTGGTTGGCCCAGTGTAGCTGTTGTAGTTGTTGTGAATGTGGCGGTCAGAGTGGGCACAAGGAGCTCATGGGCGCTTGGTTCCCGTCAGAGTGTATATGTTTATTTTGTAGCAGTTAACAGTTTTACAGGCTCGGAGAGACTAATTTCCACCACCACATGCATGTAAACTTATTGTGAAAATTCAGCAGCTTCTGTAGTTTGTAGAACATGTATGTTTTTGTCAAGGAAAATGTTCAGTCTCCAATTAGCTAAGAAAATTTTTGCACTCATGAAATGTAAACAATTAAGGATGTAACCCTATTTTGCATTGTCTTTTACGCTCACATATTTCGAACTACCAGCGTCATCTCGGCAAGCAGCCTGTGAGATGCCAGCAGCCATTAAGTCTGAAGTGGGTATTCGTCGAAGCAGGCCACATGGAACGAAACCCTGGGTATTTGATCAACTTAGCATTGTGTACCATCAAGAACAATAGTTTTCACTTTCTTCAACCAGAACATTATTATTTAATGTAACTTCATCACCCGGCAGAAGCGCCTCTCCACCATCTGCAGACCTAAAGCTACAGGATTGTAACTTCGTCACATAAATCCGGAGAGCACACTCTCACTGGAAGAACAGACTAGCCACATGGGTGACTCGGCCACGACTCGCAATGGCAGAGCAGCCTGTAAGAAATCGACATGATGTCTCTGGTGAGTATTTTCCGCCAGTACTTTGCATGTGTAACACTGCAGTGCCGTAAGTCCCACCATTCTTCAGCCATGACCTCATGTCACAAGTGTGAATCAAACTTGAATAAAGATAACTTAGTCTCCACAGGTCAAATTAGTAGTAAGCTTAATCAGTTACACTTACTGTAAACTTACGCTGGAAACCTAAAATAATAATTCAAGCAATCTGCAAGCTTTCCATTAGCAGGTATTTGCCAGTCATGAGAAATTTGATTTCAATCATATTTGGAATTTACATGATATAACATACTTTTTCGGCAAGGCAAATTCAAGTAAAATGGCAAGCTTGCCGCAAGCTTACATGCTATTCGGGATCAATACACAATGACATTGTATGTCTCTTCAGTAGGAGGATTTTTACCAGTTACCAGATTTCCAACAGTTATATGATTATTTTGGATTTTGTTTGCCTAAGCACCTGTATATGTAGAGCATTTTTTAGTTGGCTGCACTGATGACCTATGACCAAGTGGTCCTCCCAAATTTTGCCCATGTGCCCAGAAAGTTAGTGACATTCTTGGAAATATTTCAATATTACCTGTTAATTGGAATTATAAGCTTTCTTATCACCACTAAAAGAACAAAATTATGGGTCAACCTAATGCAAATGAAAAGCAGCAATTATTAAAGAATAGCTACATTGAAACTACTGTGTGTAGTCCCAGTGCGAACAAAAATTGTTGAATGCATATACAATAGCACACGGTGTCACTTGACATATAAATTATTTATACTTATACACCAGATTCCTCACAAGGCATGCATGATAGTTCCATCCCAAATGTGTGAAGGTAATTAAAACTTATTTGGGGAACTATGTTCATGTCATTGACAAAATCGACAAGCGTGCATGATATCTGGCCTTTGGGTGCGATGTTAAAAAGTTTCTGGAATAATTATGCTGTTTTAATCTAAGTGATTGAAAACCAAGACTTTAGCCTCCAAAGGGGGATATTTATCACTCCCATCCTGTGTACAGTCCGATAGAGACTGACTGCCTTGGCATGAGCTATGTTAAAGATAGGTATTCGTTTGCACCAAGTAGATAGACAAGACTTGGAAAATATAATTTTAACATACAAAACAGAAGTACGATACTAAACACACAATCACACAAAAAAAACATAGTTTATATACCATTATCACTAAGGAAATACAACAAAATTGGAATTGAAAATATCTGAAAGTTACAATTGCAGCATTTAAGTTTTTCACATACTGTTCATTTAAATGATGAATTTTACCAGTATATTTTCCTGTAATGAGCACAAAATATGGAAAACATATTTTATTAATAATGACATTAATCAATTACCTTTAGTAATTTAATGTTTCTCATTCCATCACTGGATGGAGTCCATTTAACTCATTTGTGCTCTAGGTATACATGCCCGAATATCAGAAATACTGTCGTCTCACTTTGATGGATATTAACTAATGGGATTAACTCATTTTAATCCATAAACATCAAGGAGACACAGCACATCGAAGTGCGATGTTCCCTGGCGAGGCCTTCTTTTGCTGAGGTGCTTAGCAGTGTGGAGTTTAATTTTCAGAATGTATGCCACTCCGAAAAAAAAATGCCACTTTAAGTTACCTCTTGTGGGCGCAACTGCAGAACAGCCATTTTAAGTCGGTGGTGGTTGGGCGGCAGGTAGCATTATTCCTGCACTATGTGGCGAACTGGGTATCTTTACCTTTCTTGATGTGCAGTGGTAGGGCACTGTCACGAGCATGCGTGCAGATGGTGTTAGACATTGGCATGAGTGTATGCTAGGAGCTAAGGAGACACGATAGATGTCAGAAACTCTCAGATTTCTATTAATTGACTTTTTCTTTATCAGACCATATGAACATAATACTAATGACGAATTCCAAATACTGCTGTCGACTTAACTCAGTGTGCACTGTGCACTGGACGAGTGCTGCGTGTATTTGTTCGTCTTCAAATACACCTGAGTTACCTTTTTAGGTTGCAATCGTCTTTTTTTTTACTGGAAAAGTACTCACTGAGCGCAGTTTTCGTCACTCTTTTTCCAGTTTTAGGACAAATATGGTTGCAAATAAGCACTCGCTGCAGGCAATTCCGTGGTAATTACACTTCTCTAGAATTCAAGGAGTTATGAGAGCGCATTCGGTTCTGTGGATTGGAAATGCAATAACTAAATAACTAGTTTTTCGATCTTTCCTGTTTTATTTGGATTTTAACAATGGTCTCTTCTATTAGTCGTTCTTTGGGTATACTTTATGAACAGAATTTAATTGAAGAAAATGGCCGCTTGTAAGGGAAAGAATTGCCTTAAGTTGGTGAAACTGTTTCGGATACAAACCCGCCCAAGATGTTATAAAAAATTAAGTTTTTATGCCTTTTAGAGTAGTTTTACATACATTATTTATGAATTTACGGCGTGGTTATGATTCCAAACTGTGGGTGAAGACGTAAACACACAGAAATTGGTAAACATTGTGTGGAATTTGTAAGTACAATCTTTTTGGCAACGACAAGTATAGGCGACTCTTGTAGATTTGCTTATCTCTTTGTTTGCTCAAAATTATTGGATTAAAACGTATTTTTAATAAATTTTCCTTTTGCTATTACTTCAGGTATGTAAATCATAGTTAGTTCTTGTACATTTGTTTTCAATTTTGTATTTACTTTCATAACCTAAACGTACAGCTCGACTTCGCCATTTTGGTTTATATCCAGTGTTTGAATTTACTCACTTTTCAGTTTCAGCAGCGTTTGTCTGGTGTCCCTTGACTTGTATGCGGCCGGAAAAAAGTACAACTCCTTTTGTTTGAGTTTAAAAACTGAACAATAATTTAGAAAATCACACTTCAATTGAAACTTACGGTGGGAGATTATACCTGGACTTGCGATCTTGTAACTGACAGTTTGGGCGAGGAACACGTTTCGCACAGACGTTACGTTTAGAGAACAGTGTGTGCACATTGTTATAATTTTCATACGTGCGCCTTACGTGTAATTTATTGCGATTATAAGTAATCTCTGTAGACCTGCTAGTGATTGTAGCCAGAGTTTTCGGCCTCGGTGTTCCTAACATTTTCGTTTCCCCAGTTGCTACGTCAATTGTTGATTACTGTCTGTTTTGACATTGAAGACAGGACCTGTGTTAGAACGACCTTATAAAGTTCTGAATGTAACTTATCAGCGAGATGCCCAAAAAATGTGTATTACAACTTACTGATATAGCCTATTCAGCTAATAATCTGCTGAATAAACTATCAGCTACTTTGACCAAATGAGCATCCCATCAGCATGTCAAATCGTATGACAGATAATGTTATTGACAGCGATTCCGATGAATTAGATTTACTCTTAATATTAGTTCTTTATTATATCATTAATCTTTATTTAGGTATTCTTCTATTGAATAGAAGGCATTATTTAAAAAGTGTTAAATTACAGTACTGTGTGCTGCGGTTATTTTCTAATTAGTGTGTGTAGTGTTCAAATGCTTGCGACATACCAATGTAACATTCATTTCATTGCCATACGTGTATTTTGAAATATATATATATATATATTTTTTTTTTATGTGCACATTAAAGTCACATTAATAACTCATATTTTCGTATTTGTGTACTTAATTGACTTTTCATTAAAATGTGGTTAAACACCGTTAAGAAGTTTCTGAAGACAGAATAATTGCAATGGATATATTATACATTTGTAATATGCTTTGTTTGTAATTTTCATGGTTATTGTGCAGAAACATTTAACACAATTTTTCAAAAAGTTTTTATAGCATTTTTTGCAGGTAGACATTCATTCCCTTTACTAAATAACAGTAATTGCCATTAGACTTTGAAGTTCTGAAATGTTTGTGTTAAAATAACCAATTCAACTGGTAGATAAAAGGAAATGTTGTTTACAAAGCTGTATATTAGAAAATATGTACACCACACCTAAAATTATTTTGTGGCGTCATATTACAATTTAGGTAAACACGTCTTACAGTGGCGTGAAGGCAAAAGATCGACAAGTTATCTGCTATTGTCAACAAATTCAGGCCATGCAGTTTTGATAACTGAAGTCCACGTGACGAGAGTAATGAAAGGAAATGCATCAGAAACAACATAGATTTTTACTGTTTTTTAGGACAGCATTGACACACAACATTGTTATATAAAGCGCTCCTATGTTACATTTCCTGCAAGTCTGCAGTAGTTACTGTTGATGTGTTTGTTTGTAATTTCCATTGCGGAGTTTACCACTTATCAATAATTATATTGTAGGTTATATTAGCCAACCATTACATGAACAACATTTAATCAGTTTCACCAAACTAAGAAACGTAATTTTGACAGAAATTTGCTCTGCAAGAGACCTTCAAAGAACCTTACTAGTTATTTTCGGCACTTCCAGATAATTACCTGATAGCTATTCGGTTGGTTGCTACGGGGTGGTTGCAACACACAATGGAGGTTGATATACCCCGGCAAGGCTTATCAGGTAGATAATTATCAGCTACTGTTACCGAGAGAGGTCCGTAATACAGGTCCTAAAGTTGAAATAGACTTACTGTTTTTGCCAGCACGTTAGTTTTTAACAATGACTTGCCTGCTACTTGCATTTGTAAAGTTTCATTGTTAGAACTAAGCACAAGTTGATGGCCCTCTTTCATAAAACTAAATATAAAACAATCTTTGTAGTTGTAGTTTTGTCTTAAATGTTGTAAACAATTTTACTATCTCATTTCAAAGTGAAATTATTTTATTTCAGGACATTTAACGTAGATAGTTAATTGTAGGCAGTCGGCCTGGGTACGTTTCAAATAATAAAACATTAAAGTGTTGTAACTAGTCTTTTTGCTATTGATTGATTGGTGGAGATGTAAATCATGCGAGTGTGTTTTTATTGGATGCTTGTGGTGCTTATGTTTTTAATACTCTAGATGGTAATTATCCAGAGTAGCTGCTTTTCTGAAGGGAATGTCCTAGACCAAAAAGTAGCATTACATTAATGGATCTGCACAGATTACCTTGTTCATATTGAGGAGGGTGTAATATTTAAAAAAATTTGAACGTATTAAATAAAATAGTTAAAAGTACGAGCAGTTCGCCGCTTATTTTACGTCGGACGCCATGATTTTTGGTGTAGTAATGCTTTAGTAACGTGAACAAATGCGCATCGTGCCGTCACCTTATTGGCTGTGATCTGTAGTCGTCGTCGTCACAGAATTTTAGTTGCAGTTGAGATGCGAAACAGTGCAGTTTTGTAGTTGCGGGCGTGAGTTGTGACGTCCGAATCCGGCCGTGCGAAGAAGTGTGATTTAAGAATGGAGGGTACAAGAATGAGTTCTTCTGTGCGTAATATTCGCCTATGTGGCAGGTATTACTTGAATGTTTTAGTAGATCGTGGTGTTTTGTCGATTGAGGTAAGATGCACAGCAGTTGAATGGGTCGAGGACAATGGAATTGTACCCGCCGCCTACCTAGGTGAGTTGATTCATAGACTTCCGGTGTGTGTAACTGTTACTTTAAAACCCTAAAATCCTATATTAGACTAACATCCAAGGTGAGATTAACAATCTAAATTCCTAGGTTAGTTTAAAACCCTAAAATCCGAGGTTAGTTAAAAACCCTACTATCCTGGGTTAGTTAAAAACCCTACTGACCTAGGTTAGATTAATGCCCTATAATCCTAGGTTAGTTTTAAAATGTAAAATAGTGATTCACTCATTGTGGGGTTAGGTTCTGTTAGGTTAGGTGGGCACATATTACGAAATTAGTCATACATTAATGCCCCTAGTATATACGTGTTCTCCGTAATTAGTAGAGTGGAAATTACCACTTTTTGGTGGCGGGGGGAGGGCGGTTCCCACAGAAAAGCCGCTACTTTGGATAATTACCAAAGTGTTTGGTTGGTGATAATAAAATTTTGGTAATTGATAAGAATCAGTGGTGTTTTTTTCTTCTGAAAATAGTGTGAAGCGACATTTAGCCTACCTACTAAATATGCTGAACACATTTAGTGGGGGCAACACAATATTCGCAGTACATGATAGTGGGGAGGTCTGGGAAGATATGGGAAATTGTGGGGTAAAACTTATTTACAATTTGTGTCAATCAGATTGTTTTACTGTGCTGAGTGCTGTGAGACCAAACCTAAGTTCTTGGAACTTCACGATACTTGAATCACAAGAGGTGTGCATAGCATTTGCAGGCGCGCACACAGTGTGATTCT
Source organism: Clitarchus hookeri (assembly GCA_002778355.1). Lineage (NCBI taxonomy): Eukaryota > Metazoa > Arthropoda > Insecta > Phasmatodea > Phasmatidae > Clitarchus > Clitarchus hookeri. Next base: position 313,446 of record NQII01002000.1, on the reverse strand, counting down.
TTTTACATCAAATTTCATAACCACAAATGTTTGATCACATTGTGCTCGTTTCATACAAAAAACTGCTGGCGTGCTTTGAATTGTTGTTTTGGGGATTTACTCCCCTGCTGGTATTCAGGACACTGGATCAATGTGTAATGTTTCGCTGCACTTGAATAATAATATAATAGTAAAAATCAATTTGAACTTGCATTTGGGCTATCGCGCGGTTACCAGCGCTTTATTTTCTCATTCAGTTTCCTCTCCAGTCGCTTCCTAAATCGCCCAACCTCCTTCACCATCGCGAACTCCTCCCGCAACACATTTCACTCCCTCACAGTTTTCTGGCGTGTATGGACTGCCTTATCTTTCTGTCCACCTCCATAACCTCTGAAACTTCCTACTGTTTGTACCTCTCCCCCTGTACAGCCCCTTGGCTAAAGATCCACTTAACTTCCCCCCGCCATCCCACTCCATTCACTATTCTGCACATCCTGACCAGCCTTTCCGCACTTCGCCTGTCCCTTGGAGAGAGCTCCACCCCATCTCGGTCGTTGAGGGCCTAAATTCCTTTCACCCAACTCGCTGCCCTTCTTTGCACCTTTTCCAGCTCCCGTACCTCCTCTTCCACATATGTGTCTCAAGAGTTCACCAGCATATTCTATTATCAACCTAATCCTAGGTTTATAAGTCTTCTCCCCTTCCACTCCCTTTCTACCTTCTTCATGACATTTCCTAGCATTCAAAATGCCCTTCCCCCCTTTGATATCTCTTTCTGTACTTTGTTTTCCACCTATGATCACTCAGAACAGTATTTTTGAGTGTGGGGGAGGAGCTACGCTTGAAGGTGAATCTGATTGGTCATATACTGATGCACGACCACCTATCGGAAAATGTGCAATAACAACTCGTGTAAATCAATCACAGTTACATTAAGAAATAATTATATTAAACATGTTTCATATTACTCATATGTAGGCAGTGAATACAGCTCTTTGGCAGCGAGCAGAATATGATGAAAGTGCTCACCCCTCCAATTTTACCCCATGTTTTTTTGCATGCACCAATCAACTATCTCCTTGCGACGAAAGGATGACCAATCCCCAACGGCAGGTACACTAACATGATAAATTCTGCTCAATAATGTGGTGCAAGGATTAGGAATTACAAGGAAATTATTCATTAGTTTACAAAACTTCAACAGTCAAATTACTTTTTCGAAACCACATGCCTCGCCTAAAAGATTTCTTAATATTACATATCACCTTTGAAAGTTTTTATATTTCTTACCAGTAAGTGTCCCAACAGCTAACAGATGGTTGACAGTGAAGGGAAATAATTAGCTTTCCTCAGCCAATTCAAGTACCATCGCCCTGGAGTTGCACATTACCTCGCACGACGACACACCATAATCTACTAAATAAGCAAACAGTAAAGGCCAAGACAAAGTTAATTCAGCAAATTCACATACATCGAGGTAACACGCATCATGTAGCCAGTTCATAGCCCCTGAAGCTCTTGTACTAGCATCCTCCTTTCATAAATTACAAGCCTTCACGCAATCTAATTCTGAAGGAACACCACATGCCGGCAGTAACACTCCACTCGCCGCAAACTGCATGCAGCGACATATAACCATTAACTGATCACTATATTGGGGTAATAACTTTCACAACGTATATGACTGTCAATTCACATTTGTTTCCTTCGCTACAGCATTGTGGGACTAACAGGCCAAATATATCACGGTGATACACGTAAACAAAGCCTTGGAATGCCTCGTACAATGTATATTTTATTATATTCTGTATATGTGACATATTACAGCACTCTTGTAAATTTCAACAAGGTAAGCCTGCGAAAGCTGAATGTAAAGTTTTTATACCCCTCGGACATTCAAAAAGACGGTGATTCTTAGCAATTACCATAGGTTTTATGTATTTGTTTGTTCAAAGTCTGCAACTGGTGGAAAGTTGCGCAAACTACCTAAGCTCTACAAAAGTGAATTCGCGCAATTGTGCAGCCTATGATTCTTGGAGCGAGAGTGATAGTAAGCGTAGAGTGCCCCGCCAATGTACCTGCTTCATTTGTTTGTGCCAACTACATATATAGAGCAGGTGAAAACATGTGAAGCAGCTGCGCGTGTGTGGTCCTCTGCACTCACTATCACTTATGTTCTGGGAAGGAGAGCGTGTATTAGTGAGAATTTCCTTTCCTGGAGCCATTTGTGGACATTTTCACGACTCGTAGTGCCCTGTTGCAATTGGAGTAATGTTATTTTTCTTTGGTGGTTTGACTAGTTGGACCTCATTTCCATGGTATTCATAGTCCTCACCATCACGTTTCATAGTATGTACAGCGAATACGACGTAACTGCATGATTATTTAGTACCATTTTCCAGGTATTTTTTAATTTTTCAGTACAGGCCCTGTACTTCATAATTACCCCACGTGGTGCCAACTAAACCAAGTTCATTTCATTAAAGTTTTCATGTAGTGGAATACCTGTATCAAAACCTGTCTAAAATTTTTCCACAATTTTACCTGTGGATACAGTCATCGTACATCGTTCTCTTTTCATTTATTTAGTCTTAAAATTACTGTTCTTTTTATTCTATAATTTTGCCATATACTTGCCAAAAATACGATAAGTTTGTATCCGTAAATGCATGCCCCCCATTGGCTATTGACCATGGAGTGTCTTACATGTACACATCTGTCATAAATTTCCACATCCGTGTTGTAGAACAGTGTATTGTTACATGATGTGCCAGGTGTGGTATTTGTCGAACATTAGCTTTTCTAACTCAATCGTTTCTTAACATTGAGACCCAAGTTTATAAAGACTACAAAATAAAGTTATTAGACCATATATAGTTCACCTGGGTTTTATTTTATTGTGCATGTGAGTTAACAGCAGCGGCACACAAAAAACTTAACAAGCAGAACGAGAAAAGAATAACAGTATTTATTATTCTTCGGTCGAAAACACTAGCATCACAAGGATATTTACGAAGACGGAAGAGAAAACAAATCCTCTCCCGGTGCTCTGAATGACCTCACACCGGCAGAAATAATATAGTAATTTGCATGTTGGTTCAAAATACAATGTTAAAGAAACACATGTTGCAGGCGCTGCCGGTGTGAGTTACAATCACAACTCGTTGGGGCCACTGTGGCTGAGCGGTTAGCCTGCTCGCCTCCCACCAAGGCGAACCGGGTTCAATCCCTGCCCGGGTCACTGGATTTTTGCAAGGGGGAATCGTGTTGGATGATGCCGTTCGTCAGCGGGTTTGCTCGGGATTTCCAGTTTCCTCCCGCCCTTTCATTCCGGTGCCGCTCCATACTCACCTCGATCATCCTGATCGGCTCTCAAGACCTCGCTGTTAAGAGCCGTCCAAATCTCTTTACTCACTCGCTTCTGCACTCATCGAGCGTCTGTCAACTTCTGTTCTGTTGCACGACGAAGGCCGTGTCTAACCTAAGCATCTTCCGAAAGCTTCATTACACCACCAGAAACTGCCCAATCCAGGCGTCGCGTGATGCGGTGATATCTAAAAATAGCACACATGTTGTGACCGTGGAACCCTCGCAACACAGGCATGTATTTCATAACGTCGGCACGGTGCGATCCGAGTCATCCTGCCGTCCACCATATTGCAACAGCCAACTGGGTGTCCTTTGCTTGCTAGTAAAATAGAATGTGTTACATCACCTTACAATAATCATTGCTACTGTCAAATAACTAAATGTAATTATAAATTTTGAAAATATAGGCTATAAAATAAATGCAAACTTCTGCTACCTGAAAGTTCCAAACACTGAAGAAATTACTTTATTTGACAAGTATATACAAAAACATTCCAGCACATATCAATCGCTGTTACTTGCATCATTACAACAGGCCTTACCAATTACTTAAGATAAAACCCGCACGCCACAATAAATTTTCCACACAAGCTTGGCCGGAAGCTTCCGCGAGATCTGCTACCAGAGTTTGCATGCATGTAAACCACACTTCTTAACACCTGGTAAGGTATCAGAATGTTTGGACTCAATCCAAGGAGGATATTATGAGGCATTGGTGATTTTTAAACGCTGTTTTGCAAAACGTAAATATACAACTTTCACACCTCTGCCACGTTTCCTTCAGACCGGTCGGGATTCATCACAATAGCCATACATTTAATGACCTGATACACATTTTTGACGTAGTTTCACAATTTTTGTATTTGCACAATAATACAGCGCTGCGTGCTTTTAGCCGTAGTTATTATTATTTTTTGCACAAGAGACTCAACAAGTGTTAAGTTGGCAGATTATAGCTGCTTAATAGTTGGTTGAGCAGTTTTGAAGTCAGTGTTAATTAGTCTGAGACTGTGTTACTTGTTTTGGAAGGTTCCACAATGGGCGGAGAGTAGTTAGATGCTACGCAGGCTCCGTATAGGTCATGAGGCTGCTGCCGGGCGAGGGGTGTGTTTTTGTGGTGGGGCAAACATTTATGGAGCATTAGTGGTATGCCGGCCAGTGCATGTAAAAAGCGACGTTGCTTTGACTCGCAAAGTTGTGAACTCTTGTGCAATGTTCCTGTCGTACTTCTGGAACTGTGGGACTTCTAACTAGGACCTTGCAATTTTATCGGGCGTGACACGGTAGCCAAGTCCACTGCACTCCTCCGTAATAGTTTTGCGTGAATCCGTTTTGTATATTTTGTGAAACAGCAGTCCGAAAAAGCCATTTTCAGCCATGTTGGATGGCATTGAAATGTTTCCAATGTGTACGATGTCAAGTACCATACGCAAATTGTCGGAAGTGTGTTTTATTTTTGTAGTTGAGTAGTTTGGCTGCACATTTACTGGTTTCTTAAAGAAACCAGGATTTCAATCACATCGCAATGCAGTTCAGACGCCACGCAGGCGGCTGCTTTCAATGTGAACAAACTATCCTCACTTTTTACTGTATGACTTGGTAATAGTTTTCTCAAAACAGTTCATGTTTTGAAAAGGAAGATGCGACAATAAAATCTACATTACAATAAAATACACCAATATTGCAGCATAAATACCCTTGAAAAAAAATTCACTGAATGCAAGTATCGGATTTAATGAAATTCCATTTTAGAAGTACTTAGACTACAGATGAAAAATATTAAGTCACAAGTTTATTGCAGTTTGAAAAAAGTAATCTTGTGTGCAAATTAAAATCATTGGCACGTAGTATAATCACTGCCATATGCTTGCTTGTAAGTCGGTTAATGTTTTTAAGGCGCCTAAAGTAGATCTTTAATTTGACTCNATAACCACTGCCATATGCTTGCTTGTAAGTCGGTTAATGTTTTTAAGGCGCCTAAAGTAGATCTTTAATTTGACTCGGCGTAGTTGTCGCAGGTGATTGCATACCTGCTGGTTTTGGTGTACGTAATTTTTCTGTCTCTCCGGTAACAAACANAGCGTAGTTGTCGCAGGTGATTGCATACCTGCTGGTTTTGGTGTACGTAATTTTTCTGTCTCTCCGGTAACAAACAATATTATGTTTCCTGAAAGGTTTGCCGATTTTTAATAGTCAAGAACAGTGGCGTAATGAAAATGAAACATTTTTGCTTAAGGGGAAGTGGGCAGTTAGGTTGGTGGTGGGGGGGAAGGGTGACTTATATTGTAAGGAAGTAGGTGAAGTGGAAGAGGACTAAGGGGGTTGCTGTGGAACAGATTAAGATGGAGTTCCCCAAGGCAAGGGTGATGGTTAGAGAAGTACCAGTCAGGGAGAGAGTCAGCTATGCCAGGCCAGGGCAGTAACAGTCAGCGAGTTATACGCGAGTACGTGCGGGGAAGGGGAAGTCACATTTACAGACGGCAGGAAGTGGGTCGGCAGTGAGTGCGCAGGAGGAGACTGCACTAGAACCCTGTTACAACATTCCCTCATATAACACTCTCCTGCGTATAACACAGTTATTTCATGGTCCCACCATTCCTCCATAAGGTTTCATGGTTTCATTTCCTGCATTTAACAATGTTCGTGTTTTTCATTTCCTGGCTTTGAACATCAGTATTTGTTCAATTACTTGCAGCATCTCAAATGAAATTTTGTCTCTTTAGGTAAAATTTTGGACATATTGACAATGCAGTAGCCTACAAACAGACACAGAAAACCATTTATACTTGAAATATTAATTATTTTAGAGATGTTGATCCTGAAAATTACTTAGATAACCAATAGTAGATGAGCGAGCAAGCCCCCAGAATGCATGTCATTGTGCATTAATTGATAATGCCATGATCCATGGAGTTCAGATGACTGGTATTTTTGCATTAAATGATTCAGGTGGAGATGTTGAAGAACTTGACTGGCTATTTGTAAACAAAAATTATTACATTTGAATTTTGGTTTTGCTTGATGAGTTCCTGCAGGTGTAATACAGTTTCCTGCCAATAACATTTTTCTGCATATAACATTTTATTTTACCGACCCCTTGAAATATGTTCTAACAGGGTTCTACCGTACGTGCATGTGACGAACCAGGGAAGAGGATGTCGGGTGACCTGCTAGGCAGGGAGATAGCTGGCGGTTTGCAGAGGGCTGGGATTGTTCAGGGAGAATGGGAACACAGCGACAATTGCAAAGAAGCGGGGCATGGAAAGGGGCTTAGAAGTTGAACAGATAGGAGAAATTTTGACCGCTGAAGCAGAAGCAGAGGGGGAAGGTCTGGGCAGGGGGAGGAAAGGAAATAGGTGTGAGGATTGTAATAAGGTAATGGTGGTTAACTGTAGAAGCTTATACAGCAAGTTGGATAGCTTCTGGTAAAGCTAACTGTACTCGGGTTAGGAACAAAACGAGTTTCCTTATGGGAGAATTGGTAATTATCTAGTGTCACGGCTTTTCTGAAGGAAACGTCCTAGGCCAACAAAAGTAGCATTAATAGGTTCTGCACAGCGTACTTTTTTAATATTGGAGAGGGCTTGATGTTAAACTAAGTAGAACATATTTAAAAAATTCATCAAAAGTACGAGTACTTCGGCACCTGTGTTTACGTCGGTTGCCATGTTTAATGGCTGTGCATCNTTAAAAAATTCATCAAAAGTACGAGTACTTCGGCACCTGTGTTTACGTCGGTTGCCATGTTTAATGGCTGTGCATCACTGTTTCCAACTCTACCTACCGGCCGCGGATATTCAGGAGGGCGTAATTTAAAAATAAGTAGAACGTATTAAATAAAATAGTTAATAGTACGAGCGGCCCGCCTCTTTTTTTACGTCGGATGCCTTAATATTTGGTGAAGTAATGCATTAGTGATGCGAACAAATGTGCATCGTGCTGTCACCTTATTGGCTGTTTACTGTATACGTCTTCGTCACAGGATTTTACGTTGACATTAAGAAGCCATTAGTATCAGTTCAGAAGCCAGATAGTGTGGATGTGTTTTTTGCGATTGTGAGTTGTGACTTCCGCATCCCTACCGTGCGAAGGCTTGTGATTTAAGATTGTAGGGTGCAAGAACGAGTTCTTCTGTGCGTAATATTTGTCTATGTGGCGGGTGTTACTTTATGTTTTATTAGATCGTGGAGTTCTGTCGATTGAGGTAAGATGCACGGCACTTGAATGGGTCGCCTACCTAGGTGAGTTGATTCATAGATTTCCAGTGTGTTTAACTGTTACTAAAATCCTAGCGTAGTTTTAAACCCTAAAATCCTAGATTAGACTAAAAGCCTAGCGTAGTGTAAAATCCTAGCATAGTTTAAAACTCTACTATCCTAGGTTAGTTAAAAAATGTAAAATAGTTATTCACTCGTCGTGGGGTTAGGTTCAGTTAGGTTAGGTAGGCACATATCACGAAATTGGTCGGACGTTAATGCCCCTAGTATATATGATTCTGCATAATTAGTAGAGTAGAAATATACCACTTTCCGTTCAAGTTTTGGTTTTTTTTTTTTTACAAAAAAAACCCTAAACTAGATAATTACCAAAAAAAATTTACTTAGTTACGAAGTTATTTTATATTTGATTTACTATTGTTGCAATTATTTTGTTTTTTAGCGTTGAAATAACACATGCGACACTAGTGTTTAACTAGTGGCAAAAAATCTTAGTTGCCAAACTAAATACATTGATCTTCCCAACCTGAGTAGAATAAACGTTACTTCTGGAGAATGGTCGGAAGATATGGGGCGGATATAGTTACAGCAGTGGAGACAGGGCTTAGAGAGAGAGTATTAGATAGTGAATGCCGACAAGATAAATTTACAATCTACAGAAGAGACATTCTGAAAGAAGGGGGAATAATGGTGTGCTTACGAGAGGACTTGGAGGGGTCTGTGTAATGGGTTTGCGATGTGGCTGAGGTGATGGGGATTGTGATGAGGAGGGGTAGAAGCATGAGATTGCTAGCTGTGTATAGGTCGCCAAGTCAGGGGTGACAGACGGCAGATGTGGTAAAAGCAAGGATTGATAAACTGAGGGACGGGCAGTGGACAGTAGTTTGGAGTGGTTAGAGGGAGTGGAGGGGATGGGCAACATGATGCAGAGGATGGCATCGCAATTAAGTGACCAAAGGGCTGGTTCATGCACTAGAAACACCCACAAGAAGTGATGCAGGTGTTGGGGCGGTGCTGGATGTTGTGTTGGTTAGGCCCGAGAATGTCGTAATTGGTTCAGTAATATTAGATGGCATCAGTGATCACTGTATTCTGGTGGTGGAAATCATGATTGGAAGGCTGAGAATAGATGATCTTAAGGGTTGGAGTAATATGGCAGTATAGGAGGGAAAACAAATGGGCAGAAAGTTTCTTGACTTGTAGGTTTGAGCAGGTAGAAAGTGTGAACAGCTTGTGGAATGAACTGAGAGGAATTGTAGAGCCAATGTTGGAGAAATTTGTCTTAAAGAAAATAATAAAGGCCGGGGGTNTATAGGTTTGAGCAGGTAGAAAGTGGAATGAACTGAGAGGAATTGTAGAGCCAATGTTGGAGAAATTTGTCTTAAAGAAAATAATAAAGGCCGGGGGTGATTCTCTGTACTATGAGGGGAAAGAAAAATAATGAAGAGAAAGTGTTGACAAATGTACGCATGGTGGAATAACACAGGATCGGATAGTACTAGGGTTCATATGAAACAGGTGAATACTTAGGAAGCCTAATAGAGGAAGGGAATTGAAAAAGGAATGGAGAAAGTTGTTTGGGTATATTAGAGAGTTTGAAGGAAGGGAGGTATCTCAGTGTTGAGTAGTGACAAGGGTTTGAGAAACAAGATGTTTAGCAAGGCAGTGGGTCCAGATGGGACAGGAAATTGAACCCTTAAGTTTGGTGGTAGAGAACTGTCTAGATATCTTGAAGTGTTGTTTAGAGGAAGGCAGCTTGCCACGGGACTTGGAGAGGCATTGGTGGGAAGAAATGAAAACTCCTCAGGCCTGCGACATATCCAGTACAGGTAAGGTGATGGAGAGACTTGCAGTACAGTATGTGGTGGAGGTTGTGAATGGCGAGAACTGGCTGTAGGGGTACCAACGTGGTCTAGGGCGGGTTCTCTGTGAGACGCAACTGCCTGGACTTCTGTAGGTAGTAAATGAGGGGGAAGCAGGTGGGTACTGCTTCATAGACTTTGAGAAGGCCTTTGATAAGGTGCTCCATGGGATTTTGATGCAAAAAAAGTGGATGAGCTGCTGGATAAGTGGGTAGGTGAAAATGGGGGAGTTACAGCTGGGATTTCTCGGGGTAGTGTGTTGGGCCTGTCGTTCACCATTATGTTTAATGACCTGGGAATAATGGTGGGTGGCAAAGTGAGGGTGTTTGCGGACAGCTGTGCGCCGCACGCGGAGGAGAATAAGTTGCAGAAGGACATAGAACAAGCAAGGAGGTGGACAGAAAGGAATGAAATGTGTATTAATGTATGAAAAACAAAGATAGTAAGGTCCACTAGGAAGAGGGGAAGGTATGAAGGTACTTATAAATGGCAAGAGCGGGAGATACTGGAAAATTCAGTTTCTAAGTGCCTGGGGTGGTTCCTCAGAGTGATGTTAGGTGTAAAAAGCAAGTCCAGAGAGAGTGTGTGAGTGTGGTGTCAAAAGAAGGAAGGGCTTTGGGAACGCTGGTTTTTGAATAGGGTAAGTGGGGAGGTGAAAGAGAAGACTCGTAAAGCTACGATTAGGACAATAATAGAATATGCAGCCGCAGTCTTAGGACCCATACGTGAAGCTGGAGTAGCAAAGAAGGGCAGCGAGGTGGGTTGTATGTAAATGGGGAAGGCAGATGTGAGAAGGTGAGGGTGAAAGGAATTTTTGGCCAACCTTAATGGCGAGAGGGGGAGGGGGGAACTTAAGTGGACATTTATTTAGCCAAGGGGGTGTATAAGAGGACAGGAGCAATTATTAGAAAATTTCAGAGGTTATGGAAGCAGACAGAAAGGGGAAGGCAGTCTATACTGGCGAGAACTGTGAGGGAGTGGAATGTGTTGGG
>NQII01002000.1:255860-303005 GCA_002778355.1 Clitarchus hookeri | reverse complement strand
AGTTGGAGATGGTGAAGGGGTTGGGCGATTTAGGAAAGGACTGGAGAGTAAAAAGGGATGAGGAAAAAAGTGCTGGTCACCAGGCAATAACCCAAATCCAAGTAATAGTAACAATAATATTAATAATTATTATTATTGTTGTGTTTAGTTTTGTTTGTTCTTATTTGTGTTCTATTGTTCTTGACCTTGACAGAAGTGCTGTGTATTTTGTTCACCATTATCACTTGAAATGATGGCCAGCGTATGCAAGAAAGGCTTTTTTGATGGAAGGAGTACTTCACAATACCACAAGTAGGGTTTTCTAAATGAAAATGAATGTAGGAGGGATACTCAACTTGTTGCTGTAAAAAGTTGTCAGCTTAAAATATAAATTTCTGCTGCGGCAGAGGGTTGTTTCCAGGAGTGTTAAGGCGGAGGTAATGGTAATAGTTCGTTTAATTTCCTCGAGGAGCCAAATTAAAAGATTATTCACAGCTTGTGTTCATAACTTTCTAGCAAATTCTGGAAGGAATACAGTCTGTTGCACTGAAATTCAATTTATCTTTGTGCACTTGATCTCAAAAAATAACAAATGTATTGATTTAAAAAAATTGAATTTAACTTTGGTTCTGTTAGGTTCCAAACAATTATTAAGTTTACCACGTATTTTCATTGTGTTGCACATTTGATTCTTGATTCCCACTTTCACCAGTTGATGTACATAATTCCACATGGCCATGCAAAATACCAGGAAAATCATGTTATAATGTATTCACAGTAACTTCAAGATTTTCTGAAGCCCTGCTAAAGATCTACTTTCAGGGAGCCGATTATGTATCCTTCCGCAGTATGTAAACAAAACATTGCCATGTGACACCTGTCAAATGTTTTGTAAACAAAAACACAGCCATGTGGGAACTGTCAAATATTTTGTTAACTGTGTCCATGTGGGAACTACCAAAATTTATTTTTGAAGAGAAACAGTGCCATGTAATCTTAACTGTCATATACTTTAATAAAATTCTCCAAATGTCTAAAATATGCTAATCAATTTAGCAAAATATTGTAATACATACAAAAAGGTAGATTGAAGTATATATCGGAACTGTTAATTATATAATTTAATTAAAGTTTACTTTTTGTATTAAGTTTTATTTACATGTTTGGTGTAAGGAAAAAGTTAAATTTTACATAATAAACTTTTGGAAGTAGCACTCAGGTTAAAGATTTCACTGTGATAAATGGTACCGTATTTTATCACATATAAGTCGCACATTTTATTTAAAAAAATTTATTGAAAACTCGGGGTGCGACTTATAAGTGAGAAAAATTCCTCCAGCCCCGCACTAACGTTTCATTTACTACGAATTCACGGCCCGCGGCTCGATTTCCAAACTCTTCAGCGAACAAAATCACTTTCATTTTGAAACCTGCAGTGTAGGTACATCGCTTTTCCATCAAGAAACTGTCGCACTTCTTCACTGCAACAACATCAAAACAACACTACGTGCGGCGCAAAGACGTGTAAGTCACGGCTACATTTGGTACTCAAGAACCAACGCTAATGTGCTGCTATCTCTTACGCTTCACAAAAAGCTTTCGAAAATAATGGATTACCAGTTATTGACCAAAAATCCATTCCTTTTCATTCTTTTAAAATATTTTTTTTCTGTTAAGGATTGCGAAGGGAATTACGTAATGGAAATATTCAAATGCCTTTCTATATTTTGCAAGTTTATTTAAAACTTACAAAGATAAACTGCGGAAATAACAACGCTAATACTAAAATTACATCTTAACCTAGAATTATCTTATAAGTAGAAAGAATGTGTTACGTTAGTTTTATAACCACAATTCAGCGTCTCCAATATCCAATATGGCGTGGTTATACTTCTGAAAAAAACGTGCCCAAACGGACAAGATGGAGTGTATGAGTCCACTGGACAGACACTGAAATTTATTTAATTTCAATTAATAACGGTGAAATCTTTACCCATGAGTGCTACGTAAAAATGTAAATATATAGTTTAGCAATATTAACTTTACAATTACGGCATTAAATTTATACATATTAATATTGAACCCTCGAACTATTTCTTTTCAGCTATAACCAAAATGTCCCTTCAAAATCCATAGTTAATTCGTACGGACTTTTAACAAATTATTATAATTTATTGAAAAAATATACTTAAAACTTAAACAACCAATTTATATAGTGCTTCAGTGCTAAAAGCAAGACAAAACCTTTTTCCATATTTTTTTTTATAACCAATTGAACATGTAACTCCTAGGGTGATTTTTCAAAGGTTCTTTTCAAAAGTATCGAAGATACCGTGAATGGATTATACCCTGCAACTTTCTTGTTCTTGCATGGAAAAAAATAACATGGTTAATGCCTTAATCTGTCACAGTCTTTTTTTGTTTGTAGGCTAAAATTCATTGGGTTCTTAAACAATATCAGGAACAAGTTTGGAATTTGGCATTGTTCTTGTGTGCATCTTAATGCATGCGAAAAAATATGTTACGTTGCATGATGCAGAATGAATTTTATGAGAAATCACATGCAGGCACTCATATGAAAATGGTAATTGTAAAGAATAGCGGTTTTTCCGGAGAAGAAAATCCCGAAAAGTATTATATTATGACTCTACTAATTACACAGAACACGAATTTACTGTAATTCAATAGAATAAGGGCTTTTCTGAAAATAAAAGAAAAAATCACGGAAAATGGTATATTTCTGCTCTACTAATTACACAGAACACGAATTTACTAGGGGCATTAACGTATTACCAATACAAACCACAAATACCATAGTGGGGAGGGCTATGAAGATCAGGGAAATTGTGGGGTACAAAGGTGTATAAAATATGTATGTTACCGTTATATTTCCGTACATTGCGTAATCTAACGTAACGTTAGGTTACATTACATTACGTAACGAATGGAAATATAACTGTAGCGTACATACTTGCCACATTCGTAATTACATGCACACTATGATAATGAAATGTGTTGAAAATATCTGCGTTACATTATACTTCCATATGTGAATACAATTGCAATACTATAGATAATACAACATGCCAGACGTATTTAATTTACTCACCTGAGTAGGCGGTGTGTCCTCAGCCAATTCAACTACTGTCGTCACGCATGATTAGCACATTACCTCAACATGACCTACTAAAAACGCGAAAGGTACTGACCAAAACAACATTAATTCTATAAACTGGCAAACGCACAGAGCACTCGTACCCCCCATTCTTCAATCACAAGCCTTCACACTGTCGGAGTTCGGACATAGCAAACCACACGCACACAATACTCCTCACCGCGAACCACATAGTATGCCTTATACCGAGCAACTAAGCGCAGTACACTTCTGCACCGACAGCATTACATGGCTATTCGACTTGGCGTCCGGCGTAAACAAAGCAGCCGAACTGCTTTTTTTTATATATATATATCTATTTTATTTGGTACATTCTACTTATTTTGCCTTTGTGCCCTCCTCAATATTAAAAAGCTAAGCTGTGCAGAACCCATTTATGTTACTTTTGTGAGCCTACTATGTTTCCTACAGAAAAGACACTACTATTCTATACATTTACCAAATTTACTAATGGCACTAACGTATTTTGCTTACAAACCACAAAAACGATAGTGGGGAGGGCTATGAAGATCAGTGAATTTTTTGGGGTAAAATCACAAAAAAAAATACACCCACAAAAAATACAAAAAAACCTCAATTTAACATTTGTCCATCCAATTTCGTAATATGTGCCCACCTAACCTAACTTAACCCCACAATTAGTAAATCACAAGCCTTCGCACTGTCTGATTATTTAGTAATGGTAGAAGAAATTAAGTTGGTTGTCACGAAGGAAACCAGCAAGAACAAAAAAATCCAGACTAGTAATGAAAGGAACATGGGAAGTATGCAAATAATTGTGGGCGACTCGTTGGAAACAACACAAAAGAAGTGTTGAAAACAGATATGTGCACAGAAACAAGGTGAGGTGACACTATTAAGATAACCTGGTGAGCTTCCTCTGAGGAAAACATTTACAGGGTTGCTGCAGAACTGGAAAACCAGGAGAAATCTGGGAAATTTGAACCTGGCATTTTGTAGCAGTTGGAGCCCAGATTCTGGATATGTATCATGTCCACTATCTGTTTGTCCACAGTGCAAGCAGTTAGTGACATTTGTCCTGTTCCGTCGTGTGAAAGAAGTTCGAAGGTTTCCCTGCCTGGATAGCCAGCTCATCTTGCATCTTTCAAAATTGCATATCAGTCGTGCTCAGGAGTCTGTTTAGTCTTTGAGTTTTGTTGCTTGTAGCTTTTAAAATTTTGATTATAAATGTATGTTAAAAAAAATTTAATATAAAATACACCAGCAGTACTTTTTGTCTGGGATCACACTTTTTTTTTTATTGTGGCAACAGCAAATTAAATTCAGGATAGGTGCAGTAAATAAATGTGGGAAGTCTCTCAGGTTCATCACAAAACATTTCTCTATTCTGCTGTTCACAGTCTCTTTATACGTTTTGAATGAAACCTTTGAAAAATCACCCCATGTGTGATCTGTGTGGTTCTCTCCTTAATATGTGCTGTATCACAAGCATTTTATATTTCTATTTAATATAAAGTACCTTATTTTTGGTAAAATTAAACTTTTACTTTTATTTAATTCGTAAATAATTGTTTTTTATTCATACTAAACCAGGGGTCGTCCCGCGGAATCCGCAGGTTCACTGTTCTTGGGTTAGGCAGGTAAACGGGTGCAATTTGAAACCCTTTGTTTTTTTGACAGAGTATTATTATTTTAATGTTTTCCTAGGGGGCTNCAGGTAAACGGGTGCAATTTGAAACCCTTTGTTTTTTTGACAGAGTATTATTATTTTAATGTTTTCCTAGGGGGCTTGAGTGGTATGAGTCCATTATGGTACAAAATTTTAAATTATCGTACAAAATACCAAAGTTATGGTACACTGTACCATAAATATGGTACACATTGATGGTACTGACATTTATCCAAAAGGACCTAACTAACTTTAAATCGAGGAAGGGTCCTAAGAGTAACCCCTCCCTCAAATTCCATCGAAATCTGCCGAAAACTCTGGTTTCAAGGCCTGAAATACATAACTCCCCCTCTGGCGTTACCGATATTTCTCCAAAAGGGCATAACTGACCCACTGGCCGAGGGAGGGTCGAAAGACAACAGTCCTCCCTCAAATCCCGCCGAAATCGGCCGAAAACTGTGGCTTCAAGCCCCGAAAAACATAACTCCCCCCTCCGGCGATTCCAATATTCTTCCAAAAGGGCATAACTGATCCAGCGGCCGATGGAGGGACAAAATACAACAGCCCTCCCTCAAATCCCGTCCAAATCAGCCTAAAACTCTGGCTCCAAGAGCCGAAAAACATAATTCCCTCCCTCCTCTTGGGGTACCAACATTTTTCCAAAGGGCATAACTGACCCAACGGCCGGGGGAAGGTCCAAAGAGACAATCCTCCCTCAAATCACGGCAAAATCGGCCGAAAAATGTGACTTCCAGCCTTAACCCAAGTTCAAAAACACTCCCCCCTTGTCTTCATAACTCCTCCCTGGGGGCAGTGAGAGGGGGGATCGAAAGGGGAAGGTTGATTACAGTGTTAAAACTTTTGTCCGACCTTCTATCCCTTAAGGGAGGGGCGCTGCGCGCGCCTTTAAAAACACCCCTCAAACTTCCGTTGTTGATTAATGGTATAGAACCATTTTTCTTCTGAGCCATTTCTCTGCTTACATCATTTCTATTTTATAAATTATTTATGGGTGATATGTTTATTTATTCAGGGTTTTACCCAATTAATTTCGTAGCTCCACTAACCGTTTTATCACTAACTGCAATCTTCTTTCATTCTTATTGTGTTCTTTTACTGTTTCCGCCATAAGGTAGAACTGATAAGATAATTTTTTTTTTACTTGAGATTTGAGCAAACTTGTCAGTTGCTAAATTAATCTGATTTCATCTTCTGCAGTAGTTGTGATATCAGTATGTAAAGGACAAGTTAGGTTTTATTTCATTTAACAGTTGTGATTCATAGAATTTTTTTATAGTGTAAGATTGTCTGTGGAATTTTCTTATGTTTATGAGCATTTGATTCCATAATATTACATATACTTGGTATTGAATTAGAGCTTTATTATTGCTTAGCAATAAATATTGCAGATATGTTTTTCTTCTGCCAAGTGTCAATTAAATATGTAAAAATACCTTATTAGTAAAATTAACTGCTTTACTTTAAAAAGTTTTGTAGTCGACCATTCTCAAAATGTTGATTTGTGCATCAAGCACAAAGCTCTTAATGCCACTCATAGCCTTTAAAATAAAATTTTGTTATAGAAAACTGACAGTTATGCAAAGTGTATAGTTCATACATAAGATAGGTTGATTTGCTCCTTCAGTTTTTCAAAAAACCTGAATAACATGAATTTGAATATTTTTGTCGTTTGAAAAGTTTCTATTTTAAGTTGCAGTAGCCATACCTTCCTGTTTCACGACTACCAGATTAATTAGCTAATATTCAGTTTACATTTGTCATAATTAATTATTTTCCCACTCAACTTATTAAAATTTATGGAATGGACTTTATATAATTAATAAGGTTGGCTTGCAAATGGAAAAAAAGTAGAAGTGCTAATACATTTTTGGGGTGGAGGAAGAATAAAACCTGTCAATTTAAATGAAAATATTGTCTGCTGCAGATATTTAATAAATTCAGAGACGGTGTACTGCGATCCGCACAATATTCTTTCACTGCCTAGGAATAAAATTTTGACAGGGAGGTTTACATGGTGGCTTCCATTCTCCATAAATTATAGTTGGTATGACTTAAGAGACTCAGAAGTTGTAGATTGTTCATTACTTGGCGCTGGTATGCTACAAAATTTTTAATGCTGAGTGTAATGTTTGTAGGAAGTTTTACTTGTCAGGAATTTATTACGTTATGGGAATTGGCTAGTAGATTGAAGGTGACTGATCAGTTTGGGTTGCAGTGGTTGCGTCGCCTTTCCACATGTTTCTTCTTCAAAGGTGGTGGCTTGTATGTGGGAAATGTATTTCGGCAGAGGTGATCATTGCCGATTTCCGTCCTACTGGAAGCGCGACAATTTCCGGCGGGTGAAATAACGGGGGGCGGGGTGTGGCCGCGCTCGCAGCCTTCTGCAGCTTCGCGCCGTGCTCGAAACATTAAGTGTCCGCAATATCAGTTGCTCATTTGCTGATGCGCTCTGAATATTTTTGTAGCGGTTTGTACACAGACGGGCCATCACTAATATCAGCTGCCGCCAGCTGGGCGGGATGGCGACCGAAGAGTAGGCGTCCAGGGAGGCGAGTCGCCGGCACTGCGGCGCCTACTGTAGATTGGACACTTGCCTCTAGGACACGCGGATGGCAGTAAACTAGAATGTGTTGTTGTCATTGATAGGAAACTTGGCGTGGTACGGCCATTGACAGTGAGAAGGAAAGGGTGGGTTCCTTTGTCCAGTATGGCCACATGGCAGTCAGGGGAATACTTTGCCTTTAGGGTAATGGTAAAAAAAAATTCATTATTTTATATTTGTACGAAAAACTGTTCGACTTGTAAACAGTACTTAAAAGTACTACTTCCTCACATAAAAAAAATTTAGACTATATATTTTTTGCATAATGGCATGTCAAAATCACAATTCCAAGGTTTTTGAAATGCAAAAGTAATTAAAACTAATTACCTTACTGATATGAGATAAAATTTTCATCAATCTAAGGTACTGGTAGAAATATTTAAAATCATGCTAAGGAATGTTTTCGCAATTTTTAAAAATTGTTAATAATAACTAAATTTTTTACATATTTTTTATTTGTAGAAGTCTATATTGTTTTTTAAAATAAATTTTTCTAAGCATAGCCTAAAATGAGCTAAGACACAATCTTTTAATAACCCTCGTTAATTTTTTCTGTAAATGTTTGCATTTATTTTATTTGAACATCACAAAAACACTGCAATTGTAAATTTTTAAATGACACAATGCAAAAACTATGCGATATAAGATTGTTTTATGTGAGGACAGAGTACTTGAAAAGTAATGCTGTTTGGCACAAATATAAAATGATGAATTTTTTTCCAGTGCCTTAAACAGTGCACTTGGTATGTCGTATGGTCCATTCACGGTTATTTCCAACTCTTCTGAAGCCCGGCTGAAGTTCTACTTTCAGGCCATTCCTCCGTCTCAAACAAACAAAGCTTAACCACGTTTAGAAAATTATGCCAAAGGGGTAATGCACAGGATTTGTGCGCACTCACTTCAATAATATTTTGCATGAGAACTGTTTCTTACTAGGCATTGCGAACACCTGTGTTCTCACAGTTTTATTTGTATAAACTATAAATGTAATATCCTTTATATAAATATATAGGCCAGTCACGGTTACTTCATACTTGCCTGAAGCCCTCCTAAAGTTCTACTTTTGGTTACTGATTATGTATCCTTCCTGCTACATAACGTAAACACTGCCGTGTGACTTACACGTTTTAACTGTAACAACTTCGTTTACTGTTTTCAGCTGTTAAAAGTATTCTGTCATATTTCAAAAACAATTACGTATGAATGTTCACAATTTAGGCTTATAACCATATTTAGGTGAGCTTTATGACATTTAATAATGTGTGTATTGACGATAGTTCTTATTGTAGTTATTTTACACATTGTTAACTTATTGGTGTTATATACGGTATAGCACATTACACATAATACACGTTAATATTTTGCAGCGACTGTGTTTAACCATTTTACAACTGTGGGGGAAAGAACGGAAGTATTTAACCTCTTGTTATTGATATGTGTTAGTTTATTTAGTTAAAAGGACAGTCTCAGTTCGAATAAACATTAAAACGAAGAAGAAATCACTCCAACGAAAAGACAGTAAATTCAAGCACGCAACTCGTGTCTCTTATTTTTTGTATGTAGCAGCGACAAACTTAAAAGATAGTTGTGAACATGCACACAAATAGGGCTACCGTAACTTTTATTCCTCTTATATATTTCTTTCAATAGGTACTTAGTTTTTACTAGGTTAATTAATTAATTTAAAATTTTCTGTCTGGTCTTAATAATTTGTTGGGATTGTGGCAAACATTCAAATCACAGAAACGTCAAGCACGTTACACAGTTGTGTTTCAAATTCCTAGGACGAAGTTACATAACTGTGATAAAGAAACAGGTGTGACTTTTGATTAATTAATTTCATTATAAAAAACGGTTCACGGTTAAAACACACAAATTTTGCACGTCCAATATTTGCAATCTTACAAACACTGAAACAGCATAACGGAGACCAATAATACCCTTTCACATGCAGCGGGCGCAACACGAATTACGTTATATTTGTACCTGCCGTGGAAAAACAGATTTATCACATGGTAAGTTGCCTAGGTAGGTTCAAAGAACACAAGGTGGTAATTTTAAGCATATTTCGCAGGAAGGAAAATTAACACTTCGTTCAGCCAAGAGCAACACATCATGTCATTGTCATGTCGCAGCACGTCTGCCAACTTCGGATTTGTAACCGTCCCTCCATCACAAGCATTCAAACATTAAAATCTTGTTTCAGTTGTAAATTACGAATTCAGAAATAATTATATTTGCTATAATAAGTATGAAATATGCTAAAATCGAAAACGTAATTTTCCCGCTGCTATTTCCGGTGCGAAACTTCCAGAGCGAGAGAGCGACAAGTTCCGCTCTGCCTATCCAAGTTTTTACCCTTGGAGGGAAAGAAACCACCATGTCACGAGGGCCTACACACCGTAATTTGCGCTGATATTGTTAACTGTAAAAATTAAATATGTTTCCATCAATGCTGCCTTAAAATTTAAATATTTCAATAGGCAACATTTAATTTACAAATTGCATACCAAAAAAATTGTTTAAAACAATGTTTTAATTGTTTATTATTTCTTACTAGCAGTTGCCAACACATCGCTGCTCTCACTGTTTTTAATTTGTATTTAATACAAAATAAATGCTACAAGTTATAGAAGATACTAAATTACAGTTTCATTTATTCAACAATATAATACTTTAAAAAGTTAATCACGTTGTTATACATTTGAGGTACAAAAGTTATTTTAAAAAAAAANATTCAACAATATAATACTTTAAAAAGTTAATCACGTTGTTATACATTTGAGGTACAAAAGTTATTTTAAAAAAAAAACAGGTTGACATGTTACCCCTAGGGTGATTTTTCAAAGGTTTGTCTCGAAACATCCAAAGAAAACGTGNAAAAAAAAACAGGTTGACATGTTACCCCTAGGGTGATTTTTCAAAGGTTTGTCTCGAAACATCCAAAGAAAACGTGAATGAACTATAATTTAAATTTAACCTAAAATAGGGTTGAACTTGTTAACGGAAGTATAAAACACTTGCGATACGTGGCATATTTGGGGATCAACCAAATACATCGTACATGGGTGATTTTACAAAGGTTCGATTCAAAAAGTGTGAAAAAATCGTGAACAGACCTTAGATGCAGCAGCATAAAAACAGAGGTAGCTGTGCATGCTAGGTGGTCACGGGGGGGGGGGTGTAATGGAATGCCGAGATTCATTGTAGGGTTTTTGGGATTACACATACACTTTTTACGGCATTGATGTGTTCAAAGGAGAAAACGGTCCTTATGTCAATGTTCCAGTACTCGAGACTTCGTCACAGTCATTTTCGCTGAAATTAATGAGAATATCTTGCCTTTCATTTGATAATGTAATGGTTGTTAAAAAATGCTAAACGCACAGAGTCAGTGTTGCCACAGCATAAAAACGAGAACAGAAATACCAAAAGTTAAAAGCCAAAATTATTTAAATGTGGAACCAACCCGTTTGTTGTGCACGTATGCGTATAGTATCTTCAACCTCGGTAAGATAAAATTTAAACTGTTAGGTTTTGTTAACTCGTCTTGACTGGAATTAATTGCACCATGTAATGTTATGGAACACTGCCCGAAAGTGAACGGACATCTAAAAGAGTGGGTAAAGCGAGACAGAGTGTCCACCCGCAGGGAAAACAGGGAAATATCAGGCAATTTCACCAGGGTCAGGGAAAATTTAAATACTTAGTTAGTTACTATGCAAAAGTTGTTAGTTGCGTGAATGCAGGGTCAATTAATTTTAAGTATATGCTATTTAAGATTTTAATTTAGTGAACTGGCGTTATTACATTTTTGCCACGTAACATAGGACACATATGTACAAAATAAAGTACTTTTGTGAACTGGCAGTATTACATTTTTGCCACGTAACATAGGACACATATGTACAAAATAAAGTACTTTTGTGAACTGGCAGTATTAAATTTTTGCCACGTAACATAGGACACATATGTACAAAATAAAGTACTTTTGTGAACTGGCAGTATTACATTTTTGCCACGTAACATAGGACACATATGTACAAAATAAAGTACTTTTGTGAACTGGCAGTATTAAATTTTTGCCACGTAACATAGGACAAATATGTACAAAATAAAGTACTTTTGTGAACTGGCAGTATTACATTTTTGCCACGTAACATAGGACATATATGTACAAAATAAAGTACTTTAGTGAACTTGCGGTATTACATTTTTGCCACGTAACATAGGACATATATATGTACAAAATAAACTACTTTTGTGTTTGTAATGGGCACTCGTGTGAAGTCAGTAGCATATATCACCAGAAATATAGGTGGGCTGAATAAAATTCCCTCCCTGCTTGGTTTGCTACAGTTTAATTTAATTAATTCTTCTTCGCTGATGGCATATTTGTTCTGTCAGCGGTGGAATAATATGGTACTGGAAGATTTCGGTCCTGAAAATAGGACTGGGAATCTGGTAAGATTCTGCCTGGAAAAGTCAGGGAATCCCAAAATGGAATTTCAGTGGACGTACAGACTTTGTTGAAAGTGCAGAGTTGACGAGAAGCAGTGAGTGAGTGAATGTAAAGTTGAGTTCATTCACTTGCAGCGTGCCCACGGGCATGGATGGCGGAACCAGGGGGTCACGTGCCCCCTAACAATCCGCTGTTAAGGATCAGAGAAGAAATAATAAACCCGCGCTAAAATTACGACTTTTGTTGTTTAATTAATATTGTACGTAAAGACAATTTGAATATTATTTTCAAATGTGCTTCTAGTAGAACGATGCAGTGTTTCTAGAATTTCTATGGCCTAATATTTGTTCATAAACTATGTCACCTGTGACCTTAAAGTTAAATAAAAAATAGTATATGTATTATGTAGATTTTGAGTAAACCTCAATAAGTTAGTAAGAAATTTTTCTGCAATGTTCTGATACTTGCTTGTATTAGTTTTATTCTAAAATCCATGCAATTTTTTTTTAGTCTTGACCCTTGACCCCTTAATGACGAACGACTTCTGTCACCTCTGCTTGCAGTTCTTACAAGCACATTTCTTGTATATATTGATTTCTGCTTGTACCATTGTTTTGTGGCAGTATTTATTCGAGAATCATTATTTTTGCATCTTTAATTACATGCTTTCTCTTCTCTCTCTTTTTTAAAAATAACATTTTAACAATTTTTTAAAAATTATCGTTTTGAAGCCTGTAGGAAAAGTTTTGTACTCCTTATTAACATGTAATTGTCACATACCAGGTAAAAAAAAATTCTTTAAAATCAACTTAAAAATCAACTGTGATAAAGTTACACAGTGTGAGCAGCATCTGTAGAATTAGTTTTTGTACATCAATTTGTAACTAATTTTGAAAATTAGGGAAATGTTGCCAATGAACATTAAATATTAGAATTGCTTTGTGCTCAAATGGGTAAAATTCTTAAACAAAAATTTTTAAGAGACCAAAGTTAAATAATATTAACAAAACATTTTTTATTCATTTGGCTTAGAATGAGCTGTTGCTCAAGTGAACTTAAAAAATAATACCCGTTGTCATAAAAAAATTTACATTATGGTAATTTCCAGAAAAATGAAAAAAGGTTTATTTTAATAATATAATCATGCACACGTGCCAAAAAGCACAATTTTATAGTTTTGCATTACACAATTAATAAAAGAAAAGGTCTTGACTTACCAAAAGAGACAACTTTTACTGTTTATTTTAATTAGCAAGTGTAAGGAATTTTTTTTTCTATCGTTATCCTTGCATTTTGAAAATAAATTTTGCTGAAGCTTGGCTGAATCTTCAGCAAATGTGGGTGGTCTAATTTTGGCATTCTAAAAATTTTAAGGGCAAGGTTTTTGCTGTAGTGATAGTAAGTGAATGTTTTTTCATTAGACATATTTCATTATAAGCAATATAACAAAATCCTAAAAAAAAAAAATTGACTGTGCTCTAATTAGATAATTTACAAAGGAAATGATTTTCTTAGGTTTTAATTTGAGGTGTTTTATACTGTAAATTTTCCACTATAAAGAATTGAACTTAAACATTCATTTAATTGCCAAGATATAAATCCTGGCAGCTTACATGTTCAAATATTTTGTATAGAAACAAGTTTTTCCTGTAGACTAAAATAACGTAAAAATGGGGGTAATGTATCTTAAGGGGTTACATGGGTTCCAAAGGAGAAAAAATAACATATTTTCTCTAATTTTGTAAAATTAAATTAAAAATTATTTTATTCAAACTTTTAAGTATATAAAAGAAAAAATTTTGAAAATTCAGCTATTGAGAGTTGGTTTTCGGAGACCCCCCAAAAAAAAGTATCCTCGCGGTGGACAGGATATCTCATAATAGGTTCAACTGAAATCAAAAAACTAAACATTTTCTGTTAGTAGCTGAGTGTAGCTAGTGATTGAACGAAGGTTTTAAAAAAAAAAATGGAAATTCGAATTTTTGGCAGAGTTTTATGCAAAAAGTACGATTTTTGGTCAAATCTAGACCATGTATTGCATTGTAAAATATGTTGTGATCAAAGAAAAAACATTCTTCGTTCAAGCACTAGTCAATACTATGTAGAAGAGGTGTGCAAAATTTCAACAAGATTGGTGCATTAGTTTTTGAGAAATCGTGTCCACCGACTTCAAAAATACAGTTTTGAGAAAAAAGTAATTAAAGAAAAGAAGGGGAGATTTTTTTTACTTACATGGAATCGCCGATTGGAATCATTGATTCCAGCCCCATAAAGCAAAGGTCCTGCTGCAGCTGCAATATCCAGGGCATCCTTTTGCTCTTGTCTGAGGCGAATTCTTGCCTCTCGAGTCCCAGCCTCAGCTCTTTTCTCAACTAAGAGTATGCAATGTTCATCTTCTTTCTGCGCATAATCGTGGCTATTTCGGACAAGTTTGATGTCCATACCGTGCAAAAAAATTAATAAAGCTGAGATTCCTTTGTTGAAAGTACAGGCAGCGATTAATGCAGCAATTTCCACTATTTTAAACCAGCAGGAAGAATTTTTGGAGTGATTTTCCAAATGAACTGGTTCAGACTGTCATTATTTTGCGTGAAGCCACCAACACACCGCTCCAATATCACATCCTTACTAAGCTCTTCATAAATGGGCTTGATAACTGATAAAACATCACTTGGCAATGGAGAGTTATCGTACTTGAATGATGACAGAGCATTTGTAGCTGAAGCAGCTGCCACGCGCACCATGAGTCAGCACCGCTCGGGCACTTTTCGTGCTGTGGGTATTGATCGGTTGAGCTATAATGGAAGTAAGTTGCCCATATAGCGCCCATTTTTTGTACTGAATCACAATTCCTTCTTATAGCCAGTCCGTAATAAACTGTTAATTTATCTATCAGTTTACCTGTAAGCTTGCCTTTGCCAGAAATAATTTTTTTGTGATAGTTTTCCCTTTGACTTTTTTTCTTCAACAGTTTTTTTTGCACTAAATCGCATTAATGGGTGCCCATCCTCTTTTGCACGTGTCCTAAACATTCTTTTTTGTTGATATAAAAATTTTTACCATAAGGTTTGGATCCAACAATTCCGGAATATGTTTTGGAGTCCCCGTCTCCAATTCAATTAACGTACTTAGACCTTATTTTTCAAACGAGCGTTGAAACATTGCAACAATTGATGCAACTTCCATATTACCACCTGGTCCTTGGTGATTGGCACTGCATTCGTTTTTTTCTAAATGATTTGCATGCCACTCTTCAAACTCTGCTGTATCCAGTTTTATCTGCCAAGTCTCACATCATTTACAATATGAACTTTTTACAAATGCATCCAAAACTTTTCCAGAATAATAGCCAATCAAAGTAGACATCCCATATAATGATGAATACCCACGCCTTTTCCAAGTGCCATCGCCTGATACAGTAGCATCTGTCATATCTTCAACACCAGTTTCATCGCACGTAAAATTTTTTTCTACTTTAGTAGCTAAGGAAAAAAGCATCTCGGGAACTGTCTTTATGCATTCATGTATCTTGCTAATATAAAAATTGTACGTTGACCGATTTATAAAAGTACAACTTATATCCATTAGGCAACAAAACTTGTTACATCCGGCAAAACCTAAGCCTAATGTTCGCATAACAAAAATTAATCTGCGATTTATTTCATATGCTTTACCTATTTTTTGACATGATGAATTATAGCTAGGGTTACATTTTTCACACTCCACCATAATTTTAAAACCAAGACCTAATTTTACACATTGTTTAAATTCAACTTTCCCATCACACACTTTTTCCTCTCCATTTTTATTTATAACATTGGAGCACTTCACAAAACTAGAAAATGTTGAGGAAAAAAAAAAAAACTATAATCGCATACTGAAGAGTAGCGTCCTGCGGCACAAGTTTCTCATCTTGAATTCTAAGTTTTTTCGCTGATGTGCTGGCGAAAGATGCATTGTCGATCTCTGCTGTTTTAGGATTAAATTTGACAAAAAAAATGAGTACAAAATTACAGCGCGAACATATAACCATGTGACTCAACAAGCAACGCCAAACTAAACCATGCTACTACTTCTCTCTGTTTGTAACAGTAAAATTTCTCAGGAAACCTCTCTTCAAAGATATTTCCATAAGGCGACCCCTAGGGATTAGAGAAAGAGAGCGAAACAACAGCTAAGCACCTGCCCCCATACACCTGCGACGCTTGCGGGCCCATCCAGCCGAATGGGATGAGTTTCAAAAGGCTCTCTCTCCTAGAGTTTTACTTCGATTGACTTAAAACTTTTGGAAAATATTCTTGACATCTTTTACTATCTGATAAAAAATTAAAAAAAAAAATTGATTTTTTGAAACTTTGAAACCTTTTCCCCTTAAGACGCAAACTTTTTCCAACTTAACTCACTATTATTGTTTGTAAATTTTTTGAGACATTTTCTTGTGATAAAAAGTAGCCAATATCACCTTTCAGCACTCCAACTATTTCTGTGCAAAAAATTACGTTGATTTGTTGCGATGTTGCATTGTTATTCCGTTTGTGTACTTTTCATTTTCCAATAACAAATTTCGCGGAGGGAATGAGATATTTTCTCGGGATAAAAAGAAGCCTATGTCACTTCCCAGCCCTCCAACTATCTCTGTGCAAAAAATAACCTCAATCCTTTGCGACGTCGTTCCACACTAACAACTTACATTGACGCAGGCAGCATTGTACCCCAAACGCTATAATCACCAAAAAAAAAAAAAATCCTGAGGAAATGAGATATTTTTTTGGGATAAAATGTAGTTTATGTCACTTCTCGCCCCGCCAACTATCTCTGTACAAAAATCACGTCGATCCGTTGCTCCTTTGCGTCGTGAAAGGACAAACACACACACTTTCGCATTTATAATATTAGTTAGGATACTGCAAGAAAATGTGCAATTAAATTTTGTTTTGTAATGTTGTAAGTGTGTATTTGCCTCCTTTGCGCACTGTGATGTGCCCGACACATCATCAGCATGTCACTAGGTCAGCTTGGTAAAATGCCTCCGTCTTCCCCTTGTCTATCCTCCGCTCCTTCTGGGAATTGATAATGGAAAATGGTTGTAAAAGAGAACCATTTTAAATACTATCCATCATGTGCAACAGTCATTATGCATCAGTCGACATTTTCTCTAAACTTATATAAGAAAATTTTTCAGTGTAATTTGAATTTCAGACTTGGTCTGCTTTTAAAAAAAAAATGCCGGCACCAACACCCACTGGAAGAAAAGATATTGTATAGTTCTCAGGAGGCACTACTTCCACGAACTTACTTGTTGACAAATGCCGCCTGTCAGCGTAAGTTACAATAATATATGGCCATCTGGCTAGAGCATCAGAATAATCATACCTGTGATCATGGAAGTGGTAAATTACTGACACCGGGTGTCCATCCACAGGGATAACAAGGAAAAGTCAGGGAACTTAATGTGATAGGGAAAGTCAGGGAATTTTCGTCTGGGTCAGGGAAAATTACTATGCTGCAAAAGTTTATAG
The DNA here is from genome assembly GCA_002778355.1 of Clitarchus hookeri. Lineage (NCBI taxonomy): Eukaryota > Metazoa > Arthropoda > Insecta > Phasmatodea > Phasmatidae > Clitarchus > Clitarchus hookeri. The sequence continues at coordinate 285,617 of NQII01002000.1, read as the reverse complement.
TTGTGTCAATACAGGATAATGTGATTATGAGCATATGCGTTTTAAAATTTCCAATTTGTAAGTTTGTGAACTGGCAATTATACGTTTTTGCCAAGTGACATAGGGTCTATACTTACAAAAATAAAGTAATTGTGGGTATGTAGTGAATTCCGTGTTATCGCTATAAAGGTTAATGGGCTGAGTAAAATGTTGGCTCTCTTTGCTTGGTCTGTTGCAGTGTAATTTAATTCAACTTCACCGATAGCATATTTGTTCTGTCAGCGGTGGGGAAAATGTGGTGTTGGAAGGTTTTGATCCTGAAAATAGGTCAGGGAATTCCAAAATGGAGTTTTTGGGGGATATCCTGTGACACCCTGTTTATTAATGTTCAGTTAATTTTTGAAGCAGTGAGATGCATGAGGCATGATGTACCGTCGTATGTCCATATGGGATAAATTTTTTAGCCCTATGATAAGGGATATCCCCTACAATACAGGACAGTTGGAAACTCTATTTCCCATCCTCCTGACGTTTCCATACTGCCTCATTCTTGCCCAATGCATAGAGATGAAAATAACCGTGAAAAAACTTGAAACTTTGGGGGGGGGNTGAAAAATGGGGGAGATTGGAAATTTCAGATCTCCATAAGAAAAAAAAATTTATGTAGCACAAAAAACCATAGTTTTATTTTTAAAAAAATTAAAAACATTTTTGTAATACAGATAATTTACTAGTTTCTACAAGTTTTACAGCAAAAAATACAAAAGTGCTATAATTTATTTTAAAATTTTAAAATGTAGGGCATTGTTGTGATGTGATTGTGACAGTTAAACTGCTAATCACTAAAATTTTAGAAACAAAAAATTTTTTTAACAGATTTGTTTAGGCTTAATCTGACAAAAAGAGTGCATTCGTCTAACTCAGTAGAAAATTTTTGTTAATATAATACGAAAGCACGATCTTGTTTCTAAAAAATTGAAAGTACTGTTGTAATTATTAACTCATTTATTTTAATACCTTAGTTTATTTATTAATGTTTGCAATTTTTTTGAGAATTTTATTTTATTAATTTTATTTTTTTTTTTTTCCCCAGAAAAAAAAACAGGGAAAATGGGATTTCTTCTGACACACACATCTGTTTCGAAAATTTTCATCTCTATAGACGCAACAAAAAGTATAAATTGAATCAACGTGTGTGTGCAGTCAGCCTGACCTTGCTTGCTATTGGCGGTGTTTGTTGTGAACCTGGTCACGAGGCTGCTGGAGTACGCCGCTAGCGTGGACTGGGGCTGTGCAGATGGAGAGAGCACGGCAGTGAAGAGCGGCGAGGGGTGCGCAGCGTGACGGGATGGCTCAGAGCAAGGAGTCGTCGCTGCCCATGGAGAAGGCATTCAGCTCGGAGGACGCTTGCTGCCGCGACAACAAGGGTGAGGATCACCATTATCATCATCACCAACACCATCATCAACACCAACACCATCACCAACACCACCACCACCAGGCCTCCACGAAAGGTGGGTCCCTTCTTGTTCCCCATTTTCTCCTTTGCTTGTCGCAGCATGGCCGGCCGTTTGTCCTTGGCAGTTTGCTGTGTAGAGTTTTAAGTCTGTGCCTGTTTGTTTTCCTACCTATTGTAACATTTTTTTGTTGACTACGTTTTTTTTTTGTGGTTACCTCAGTTATTTTTTGCTGTGTATGCTGAATGTTGTGAATTATTTAATTCATTTTGTAATCTTTGCTCTGATTTTAAACTCAAGACATAATGGAATAGGGAAATTTTTTTTCTATGGAAGATAATTTTAGTACGATAAATTATAAATTATAATATTTAACTGAAACATTGAATCATTGCTTCGGTTTTTACCAAATATAATTCCCAATCATTGCCTCAATAACTTCTCATCATTCATTCCTGCTTGCATTTAAGTAGATGCTTGAAATTTTACTGTAAATGGCGAAGTTCATTTGTTCAGGGTTGCTACAGGTCCGGAAACACTTAAAAAAGCAGATAAGTCCGAGGATTTGGAAACGGTTAAGGAAAACCTGGGGCAAGTCAAAGAAACTAATGACTGATGCTAAAAATTTAAACACTTGTCAAACTATATGCTTACACACCATTGGCAGATGTTTGAGGAAGATCCCACCATAAAAGTTTGGTGAGCAGGGACAAATTAAAAAAAAAATGTAACCCCCTACCCCTTAAAATAAAAATAAATTAAACATGTTTAAAGGTGCGTTTCACCTTAATGATCTAAAGTCATAGGGTCCCTGAGAATGTCTACTGAGTCCCATTGCCATAGCTCAAACAGTTAGGAGATACAGCAGTTTGAAATTTCACCCTCATTAAACTCGTACAGTTAATGTGAGGTCGTCCATACACAGTGAGGCAATAGGAGAGTGATAGGTTAAAGGAGACTGCCAAATTTGAATGCCATACATAAAATTGTTTCAGAAATTGGTAATTAAAAATTAACCCACTCAAAAACTAAAATTTTTTTAGTAATTTCTTAGTCTGTGAGAAACCCCACCTTAAAAGATTCCTCAATGCCAAATTTCAAGTTGTTCCTAGGCCGAAAAGCGTAGAAAAACAGCGAGTGGTGAAATTTAGGCAGCAGCAAAACACCTCCCTCCCTTTTTTTTTTATCTTAATACTATATACTCCTGGGTTTTTCGGTAGTTATATTCTGTCTCATATAGGTTGGCCAGATTCTGACAGTCAGTGAGTGGCAACTTGAAGAATTCCAAACAAACAACGTGCCATTTACATAATCCTGTATCAGCTGATGCACGAACAAACAAAAGTTAATATTACGTCTGCTATTCTGAGTGTACTGCCGATGCACATTAGACAAGCAGAAAATACGCAATAAGAAAAAGTTCCTACATTCATTAATACATTTTATTTTACGTGGTCATAAAACAGTAGTTTTTAGTGTTAGAAACTAATCTTCGTGCTAAAGTAGAAATGTATAGTGTTTTCAAAATGATAGTTACATTAAAAGGAACCGTATCCAAAATAAAAGGAATTTCAAAACCTTTCTGCACGTCTTATCCCCTCCTCTCCAACACGGCTTTCCTTACGCGTTTGATATTAATTCCAAAAGCATAATGAAACATTGCATAATATTGTTGAATTATTTTTTCTAATAATTTGACGAAATATATTTTAAATTTGTGTTTCTCCAAGCCAGTAATAGAAGAACAGTCAACTTTACAAAGGCGCGACCTATTGAGCAAAAATAGCGGCTCTAACATCGCCCTGAAATGTTGTGCGCGCTATCTATCAGATTTTTTGACAAGCATTACCATCCAGAAAATAATAGGAGTTCGTATGCAATATATAATACATTTACGAACAGATACCAATAGTTTTATTTTTCGCGAGGTCTGCATAATTTTTAAAGTAACGTATATTTTGTGTACAGCGATTTAGAGTACTTATAATTTATATTCTGCAGGTAATCGTTCGTCTACGTAAATTATACGCCATATTGTTCTAGTACCTTATTTCCTTGTTTCCAAATAAAGTGGGAAACGCGTGAATAGTTTTTAAACAATTCTAACGTTATTCCACGTCACATATTTCAAACTCAAATATATTATCTGTAACGTCCAAAGTGTGATAATAGCTACAACTATCGTCACGCAAATGTTAACCCAAATTCACTGTCTCAGACAAATTAAAGAGAGTTAGAAAATATTTGATTTTTTGCAAGGTTTTATATTTTTACTTTTATAACCTACTAATTTTTTAGACAGATATCAGTCTAAAATATCTTAAAATTTGTGTAGCATTACATTTTTTTGTAGTTACTTTATTTTGAATTAATTATTTATATTTTGGCCCTTCAACATAATTTACTGGTTAATGATTTATGTACACATTATTATTACTAATATACAATCGCAGCAAGTTTGCGTAAAACATCCCATGAACAGTACATTGACAAGGGGACCGGCTGATGACAGAATGAAAATAAACAACATCGTTGCCATGTGGCCGATCGGCTGATGGCGGAAGGATACGTAGTCAGATGTAAACAGTAGGGCTACTTTCGCAGACCTGTCAGAATCTGACCAACTTATATGAGACAGAGTATAAGGAGGTAGGAAAAATGAGTGTAAACTGGGAAATTCTTTCACAGCACTAGATAATTGATGGGGAAGAACCCACTAAAGAAGTTTGTGCAAGCAAAGAGCTAATTTTATAAATGCCTTCCCCCAAAATTGGAAAAAAATTGGCAATTATCCGAGGTGCCCACCGCTTCAATGGCTTAAAGCTGCTGGGTCCATGAGCGTGCCGACCAAGTCCTGTCGCTGTAGCGTAAACTGTTTAGGAAATATTGCAATTTGAAATTCAGAACGCTTAAAATTACGCACCTAAGATGAGGTCAGTGGTGAGATGATGGGAACAGATGGGCTTAAAGAACATTCCAAATTGCAACGCTGTAGGTTGAACTGTTTTGGAAGATTGGGAATCAAAACATAAAATAAGGGTTTGTGTAATAAATGGCCATCCCTTACATGGCTTTCCTGTTCAGACATTATTTTAGAAAGTGAGCTAAATTTTGCTGAAATGTTATGCATTTGAGGTAGATATTATTGTTATTTTAATTATTATTTTAGTAGCTTAAACCATTGCACGTATTTATATGTCTTCGTGCAGTGGCAAACAGATTGTTACATTTCAGACAAATCACAACTCTGCAATTATCACATTGGGTGCCTTTTGTTACCTTTTAGTTTAATCATACATTCAGCTTCAAAATGTTTTTTATTTAAAAATATTCCTCTTCAGCACATTTAACCTATTATTTATCAATCTTCTCAAATACAATAAAATTCAATATTCCTTATCTTCAGTTATTACACATTTACCTTAAAAAACGTCTTGCAGCAACTTATTATTTTATACATAGACATATTCATCATCATTATACCATTAAAACTTTTCAACTACAAGACACATGTCCGTCTGGAGGTGGTGAGAATTATTCTATAGAGAAAATTAGTTCTATTTTACATCTTCCTTACTTATATTGTCTCCTGTCCTCTGATTGGCTGTTGTCTAACCATGACTCATCTCTCCGCTACTCAGCAATGGCGAGACGGGAGACAACTGGGACATTTTCTTTAGTACTTTTGTTTAATAAACATTTAATGCTGACTACCCTCTAGGGAAGAAATGAAAAATAATAAACAAAATATTAATACTGAATACCATCTAGGAACAAATAAAATACTTACACGTAATATCTATATCAAAATAAACTATTAAAATAAACCAAATATTATGCTTTTAACTCGTATAATAAACTGTAATTTGGGAGATATTAAATGAATGGACAACATAAAACATAAGCAATTACTCTGTAATCATATGTAATAAAATGTCTTATGACTTATGGTAAACATAACCCCGAAAATCTGCAATATCATAAGATGTCCGACATATGCCTTTGTTGTTGGCTGGCATGCAAGTTAATACTATGTACAGACCCTGCTGCTTTCATTGTCTTGTGTACATGTGTGGGTCCAGTGGCTTGCTTTTTGTACATAATATGTACCTGAGTTTGCTTGCGTTCAAATGCTGGGTGTGCTAATAATGTGTGTGCCATTTTTTTAGTTGTATGTATAGGTGCTCTTTAGTATATAAGCGGTTTTTTCTTCCTTACTTCAGTATCAAAGTGGGCAACATTCCTGGCATGAAATATTTCCTCATGGCATAAAAATTTAGGATTGAAATTTCGCCAGTTATGAAAACAGCCAACTCTCCCATTATTGCATACATGAAATTCTGTTGCAATACAAATTAAATACACCTTTCTTGTGATCAGATGAGAGAGCAGTGAAATTCAAAGTCGTTATATTATTGTATATAAGAAAGAATCAAAATACATATATGTAAAATAAACACTTTTTAAGAAAGTAGGCTAAAAAATTGGCTGTGCATAATCTCAAATCATAAGACTCGGTAGCATTTTCCCATTGTGCTAGCATATGACTACATGCATATGAAATACGGCAACTTGAATATCNGCATAATCTCAAATCATAAGACTCGGTAGCATTTTCCCATTGTGCTAGCATATGACTACATGCATATGAAATACGGCAACTTGAATATCAAATGGCCTACGTGAGTTACGGTGTATAGGTTACATCTGTCAAACTCCACAGCCATTGATGCCTGACTATACTACAGTTGATGTAGTGTCATTTAATAACTATGGTAATTTAAGAGGGGTGTGCATGGCCGTCTACGTTGTTCTTGGTATCAGTGCTCACGTGCGAAGTTTACCATAATTAACACAGTAAGATTTAAAAAAAAAAATTCTCATTCTTAAAATGGTTTTTTTGATAAACATAGTTTAACGTTTTGTCCGCCTCGGCTTCAGTAGTTATAAAAAAAATAACATAAAAGCAGTAATTCGGTTTTTAAAATCTGCGAGAAGTGTAGCTTTAACAAAGGGTATGTCTGGGGCGGTGATATTCAAGATACCCTTGAAAGGCCACCAGCAGTTGAGGTGGCTGCATTGTGCTTGTAGGTTATTCACGCTAAAGTGAGCACTTTTTGAGGCCCTGCTAGATTTTTTCTTTCAATCAATTTGTATCATTTTGCCATTTTTTAATATAGACATTGCCATGGGATTAATAAGCATGGTACCACCCTCAAAAGTTAACGTCTGAGGCAACAATACAATATATTTATTAGTGATTAATTCATGTTGGTAATTTCCTTATCTACCATGAATAGCCTATGCACACACCATGGAACGAGAAGTATTGGTACTGGCATGCCTGCAATAGGCTGTTCATTTCTGACATCGGGAACTGGGTGCTGCGTGTTTGTTGGTGCACACGATCTTTGGTTCTGCATTCTTTATCCTTAGGAGAACAGTGTTAGAGAATGGCTTGTTTGCCACTGTGTACAGGATGCCCCTTGTTTAGAGGTGTTGTTCGCCAAGATTTTGCTCGGCCCTGGTGTGTAATTACTGAAACAACATAATGGTTATCATAAGCATATACTGTATTTGCCACCTTATAAACCAGTGATATCACACAATTAAGTCCTTCTCATTTATTATTTAGTTTACATGGCCCACAAGAATTTTGGTAACCTTAAAGTTACTTGAAATTTGCAAAATGCAAAGCATACACTACCAATATTAACTATCATAGTGATCTGATTCACAGGCAATAACATATTAACTGAGAGAAACTGACGCTACTCCCCACCTGTGGGATACAGAGTGGTTCATAGGGTCTGAATTACCTCTCTGGCGTGGACTATGAACACCTTGGATGTTGAATACAGTGTTTCAAATGTACTAGGTTATATTTTTGGCAATAGAATACAAACATAGCTATTTACTTCGAAACAGTACCTTGCGAGTTGGGAGCCTTAAGGGCTGATTAAAGTACTCGTGCTAACGTTTCCGGCGCCGTGGGGACACTAGGCGTCGGGACATGTCCCTGAGCGACGACGCTGGTTCTTACTTAGCTGTATTGGTAGTTCTGGGTGTTCCGGCGGTAGGTTGAGGTCTGGTAAGTTGGGCAGCCTTCCACAGGCTCGTTCTAGTTGGCGTGGTGGTCTCCGCTGGCTTCCTGCTGCTGGTTGACCCTTTGTCCTCGATGAAGACTCTCTACGACGGACTGTTCCGGGGTTCTCTCCCCGGTGACGTCACGACTGACTCACTCACTGACTGGCTGAGTGACTCCTGCTCTTGGTATCGCACTTTGTGTCCCGACTTGGTGATACGACTGTTCTATTCCCGTCACACGTCTGACTAATCTCGCATCTCGGCATGGCACTCTTGGCAAGCCCGCACCCGTCCGTTGCCTCGCGGCGCGGCCGCTGCATAACTGACTACATCACTGATTCTGCAGAGGTCCTAACCGCGGCCTCGGTTGACTGACCCGACTGCCTTGCGTATCGGTGTGGTGATACGACTGATCTCGGCGTGGGNCTCCCTTGTTGGCGGAGGGGAGGGGGGAGTCACCTGCGCCCCTTCTGCCAAACACTGCCAGCTCTTCTTACTCATCTAACTAGAGGTGTGTTGGTGCCACTCTAGCTTACCTCGGCATTTTCTTGGCACGGGAAGGTGGGACCCGTGGCACAACTGTCAAGCTCTGTTAGCCCTTTTCTTGTGTATCTAACCTTCAGGGTGGGTCGGCGATATTCTAGCCGCTGCCCTCCTTGACACGTGTCTTAATTCCCTTGTGGGCGAAAATTGCTAGCTCACCTCGGCACACGTTAATGGCTTGTCCGCCCTCTCATCCGACCTGGTAGCACGTGTCGCGCGGCGCGTGTCTACTGAAGGCGCTCGCGGGGGTATCAGCGGTGCGTCTACTGGCAACGTACAATATGCAGTACGCGTCAAAACATACTGAAAATTGGTATCGTGTTCTTTTTTATCATGGACTAGCAACCCGGCCCGGCTTCGCCCGGGTACAATTTAGTTTTTACAGCGATACACTAATAAATAAATTGGGAAAAGACAATTACAATATTATATGATAGTAAATTAGTAAACTACTATCATGTATAACATACATACACGTCACGCTTGTCTCCCAGAGGAGTAGGCAGAGATTATGGACGTCCATTTACCACGATCCTGACATACCTACCTCCTTTGCTTTATCCACATTCATACATCTATAATATAACAATACTATATGATAGTGGTTTAGAAAATTTCTTTGTATAAAACATTAATCGTTTTGCCTCTGACTGCCAGCACAAAAAGATTTCTGTTTTATGTGACACACAAAAGGGCTTCATTGTCCGTGTGAAAAACATGCTCCACTCAAATCCACTCTTGCCACAGGAAGTGTTTGACACTGTGTCTTATTTATGGTCGTACCAAAACAAACTGTTATTAGAAATTGGACTCTCTTAAAATTAAAAGGCAAATCCGAGGGAATCATTGGTATTCTAGGTATTAAAACAGTTTCTCCAGTACCGCAGCCAGTTAGAATAGTACCTTCAATGAGATAAATTTTTATTTGTAATTGAGTCCCGTTGCATAATTTTGGTGGATTTATATTTCGCAATAAAATTATGGGACTCCATTAACTTTTACAATCAGTTTGTGTGGTGGCATGCCAGAAGGATTCAATGAATTAAGAAATTCTTTGAGATAGTGCACAGCTTCTTCACTGTTGAGTACTGTATCTACTGATTAATAGAATTGTGTTTGCTCTGAAAGTCACCTCAATATCAATAGTACCTACATATATAAGTGCACGACAAATAACCAATAATATTCATAAGAACAAAAACATCAGTTTAATCTTAACTTTCTATCTAACCTATTAAATATTTACAGTACTTAAACCAAACGAAATAAACAATTATTTGGAATAAAATAAAACAACAAAGTCCCTCTTAACCCGTAGGTACTGCGCCAACAGCTGTTCTAAATTACAACCAAGTCGTGCTGAAAAGCATGTTTTAAATATTGCAGGATCTAAGAGACAAAGAAATAAAAAGAGAATACGACCAAGTCCTGCTGAAATAACTTTTTCACATAACTTTTAAAGTATTGGCGATAATTGTATGCTCTAAAGGACATTTCTTATCTACATTAAACAGTTTTAATTATGAAGTTATGAATTTTGATAAAGATCAAGTTCTTTATGGTTAGAAAAGACAGTGAATTTTATGTTGGTTTTTACTGTGTAATATAAATTGTAAATAAGCTTATTACTAGTTATCCAATAAAGATAGATATAAGCTACCGCTGACTTTTTTGTAGATCATTTAATTTTGCACAATTCTTTCATACATGATTTTGTTAAGGATTAGGCAGCATATTCCATGAGAGCGCACTGGCGGCAAACTTTTTTCCCCCGACTTTATTCACTAATACTGTTAATGCTCAGCTCCTTTAAGTGCTAGGGCATTTTTTAATACACACAAACCTTTCTCGATAATTGCAGATCATAACAGTAAAAACCACATCCAAATCCGTTCAGTGGTTCTGAAGATTAGCGCAGTCATACAGACAGATGCGTGCCAGGGACTTTGTTTTATACTATGTATGGATGATGTGATCCTAACTGTAAACATGTGACTGTGTCTGCTATTTTGTAAACAGTCTCTCTGCATAATGTTACAATTTTGCAAAAAAGAACCAAGTCGTATGGTAACACTTACTGTGGTTTATATAAAATATGTGTAGTAGAAATGTTAATTTCTAATCTGTAGTTTTTTGCAATGTATTTGCTGTAAGGGCGAGTGTTATTTTTCTGTGAGGTTCAGCTGAACTTTGCAAGTTTTGGATCTGCTCAAAAAACTATTGTGCAGAGGGGCGAAGCACCATCACTAATACCACCTTCACTGAAAACAGTTTAACCTAAGTTACCACTTTTTTTTTCAGGTTGGGAGACTGATTTGTGTTTAGCTCTAATTCACTGTATATCTGACCATGTTACATTCTGTATTGTGAAGGTACTAAACCGGATGTAATCGAACAAATGATGATAAACACCAGAGTGAGGTAGATGAGCACAAGTGGAGCAGGTTTCGTCAAGGAGCAAATTGTCTTATCGTCCATAGTTAACCCAAAATGGCAGTGGCAATGTGCAGGAGCAGGTATGCAACTACAATAATTAGGCAACAGGCAGTGCGATTAAGTGATAATGTAGGTATTTCCACATTTGGACAGAAAACATGGGGCTCACAGTGTCTGTTCAAAGTGTCGGCCACCGCTGGCCACACACACTGTGCAGCGCTGAAGTATGTTGCGGTACACATTGCAAAGGTTATCGGCGTGGCATTGATGGTGTCAAAACTACTCTCTGTATATGCGCTATGAGATCATCCCTCGTGTCAAGTGGTGTGGCATACACAGTCGAATGTGTGTGGCCTCACAGCAAGAAGTTGGGTGGTGTGAGGTCAGGTGAGTGTGGTGGCCAATGCCACGGGGCCTCCCTTGCCTACATATCTACTGGTTCAGGGAGTGCACATCGAGGTGCCAGTGAACAGCAATGGTGAAATGAGGTGGGAGGTGGGGCCCCGTCCTGCTGCAACCACATCACCTCACGAGCACGTAAAGAAACATCATCCAAGTATTCCCGTAACAAGTACTCAGAAACTTGAGATACTTAGCGCCACTGAGACCGAGACCATGCGGTACTCAGCGGTGTTGTCAGGTGCACAGGCTGGTTACAACGCCAAGTACACAAAGTTGCATACCTGCCCCTACACATTGCCACTGCTATTAGCGGGGTAACTATGGATGTACGACAATTTGTTTCTTGATGAAATTTTCTCCATTTGTACTCGTCCACCCCACTCTGGTGTTTATCATAATTTGTTCTAGTACACCTGGCACATCTGAATGTGAATTGTAACCAAAATGTTACTACCTTATGTCATACCATTGTCAACCTTTATTTTAAAACATTTGAACAGTATTGTGTTTCAAACTTTATTTTGAAACACAGTTACAGTATTGTCCACTGTAGCGCCATGAAGTATCTTTCACACTTCTAACTGTCCTTTGTTAAGCAATAAGGACAGAATTGCTGTGCGCATTAAGTGCACAATTGCTACTACGTACGGGGCTTTGAACTGCCATGTTGTGTTCTTGTCATGCAGTGTGTACCTATGGGATTTCAAGCTGCGACCCTATCACTTTATTTGTGAAAAATCTGTAGTAGATTAGCACATTGTGTACACTTTTGATAGTTCGGTAAAAGAAAAGCCTTGATTTCAAGCACACCGCAATGCCGTGTAAGTGAAAAATATATAATATACGTACAGTATATAATTTGCCTCAGTTGCTCTATACGTATTAATCTTCAGAAAAATAAATTTGAGTTTGATGGTGCTTGGGCTTATTGTATGGCTATCTGGGTGTACTTGCCTTAGTCTTTAGCTACTTTATGCAGTTTCTTGGCCAGGTTGAATGATAGAACACGATGGCAGTAGGTGTACTTGTGTGGGGTCTTTAGACACTTCTGTGTACAATTCCAGGGACGTTCAAGATCGACAGCGCAATAAGCTGCAAGTTCAGCAACGGCCGCAGCAGCGAGGAGGCAGAGCTGACCCCGTGGGACGGAGGAGACTGCGACGACGAAGGTTTTGACTTGGTGGCCAACAGTGAAGTGGTGAGATAATGGTTACCCATGGTGTTGGGCAGCTCTAAAATTATATACTGTATTCACCCAAGTATAAGAGGTTTTATTTGATTTTCTTCCAAACGTTTTGAGGTCGTCTTATTTTTGCATGCTCTAGGCTGTCTATGATAAACTGAGCACCATTGAATGGCCTTGTGCACAACGTGTGTTCTTCCACCATACGTGAAATTAAACATTGCCATGTTGACCTGATCGCTTTACTCCTGTTTCAGTTAAGTGAAACTGTGAAATTACAGTACAGTATTAGAGAAGTAAATATCTTACAAATGTCGTTATTACAATTATGTAAATTTAAAAAACATAATTTTTTTTTTTTTATATTTCCAAATGTGTGCGTAACACTTTTAATTCAACTTTACAACATGGAAAATTACTTTCCCTCCACGCTGCCAACTTTACTGAGCGCATACCTGTCAGCAGTATCAAAGGTGACATTTTTCAAACATTGATTTAAAGATTTACAGTGAACAGTGTTTTTTCTTAGTAGTTGCAATTGATGGTTAATGTTTTTGACTAGGCATGTATTTCACCTTAATACAAAACAATTAACAAGATTTTAAAAATTTTAATAAACTTTTTTTATTTACCGAAGAAAAAATACAGGTATGGACAAAATATGTATGATGTAGTGTAGTGCATGATGTGCATTATTACGTGCAAAGAATCTGGTTATGGTAAACCTTTATTTAAGTGTCAAGATGAAATAATAATTTAGAATTAAATAACCAAATAATTTATGGCAAAATAAATTTCCGAGGGTTTACATCTTTTAAGATGTAAACCCTCGAAGTTGAAATGGTTTGGTCCCTCGGAAAACTTATTAAAAGGGTTTTGCTGTCCGTAAAGGGGACCCCATGTGCGCAGTGGAATGCACTGCTTCCTGTTGACACTCACCGTGATCCACAGGCTCCTCGTAGCTTGTGTCGATCTGTTGTGGTGTCTTAATGTGGATCCCTGTCGCCTTCAACTCGTAGTATACAGGAAGCCGCAGTGGTCTTTCTTATACTTTCATGGCTTGGCATGGCATTCATGCACAGCAATACCCTTCACTGCAATGGGAAACTAGCTATGATTGAAACTAAACTATGGACCACCAACGCACTCTTGATATCCAACACACTGTCCCTAGCCACCATCCAAAGACTTCCATATTTACAAGAATGCAAGACAAGGTTTTTTTTCCCTCGTTGCATGTATTAAAAATTTTAATTTCCCTTTGCATATGAGAATCCTGTTTAAATGGGCCATTTTGGCAGCAATTTATAGCGCACGGTTTATATTAATACTGTGCTGCATGTCACTACTTGAGTCTCTAATCATTCATCTATAAAATTTTCTGTCAGATAAATTAAAATTAACTTTATACGCACACAAATAGAGAAACACCTCAACTTGCAAAGCATTTGCCAAGCCTAAAAGTCCAGTTTTAGTAACTTGAAAAATTTAATAAAGTGCACGTAGATAGAAATAAAATTTAATTAATTATTTCTATTGCCACCCAAAATTTAGAGCTCGTCTTGCATTTGGGTAAATACAATATTCTGTGACAATATTTTGCAAGGCTGAAACTGTAAAATGGAAGGGTTTTTGAAATTTTCGTTTTTATGTGTATTTCTTAGTTTTTTTTTTTNTTGCAAGGCTGAAACTGTAAAATGGAAGGGTTTTTGAAATTTTCGTTTTTATGTGTATTTCTTAGTTTTTTTTTTTATTATTATTATTTATTGTGTTAAATTACTATCCTTGTTTTCTGCCTGTGGCCAGGTCTCCTTCGTAAAATGCTTCCATCTTCCTCTCTCTTTGTTGTTTACAATTTTCATCTGTCCAGCATTTACCAATATTCTCGCGATTAAATGTGGTTTTCCAGTTACTGGCTATTGTAGTAAATGTGCGCGTTTATAAAAGCCGGAGTATAGTTGATTGAAACTCATTTCTGCACTTATTTTGCTTGAAGGTTGCAAGCGATAGCGNTTGCAAGGCTGAAACTGTAAAATGGAAGGGTTTTTGAAATTTTCGTTTTTATGTGTATTTCTTAGTTTTTTTTTTTTATTATTATTATTTATTGTGTTAAATTACTATCCTTGCTTTCTGCCTGTGGCCAGGTCTCCTTCGTAAAATGCTTCCATCTTCCTCTCTCTTTGTTGTTTACAATTTTCATCTGTCCAGCATTTACCAATATTCTCGCGATTAAATGTGGTTTTCCAGTTACTGGCTATTGTAGTAAATGTGCGCATTTATAAAAGCCGGAGTATAGTTGATTGAAACTCATTTCTGCACTTATTTTGCTTGAAGGTTGCAAGCGATAGCGNGTTTATAAAAGCCGGAGTATAGTTGATTGAAACTCATTTCTGCACTTATTTTGCTTGAAGGTTGCAAGCGATAGCGTTGGCATGTGTGTGGTTGTTGCAGAATGGGTGGGATCCCAACGAAATGTTCCTGAAGAACAAAGTGGAGTACGGCGTGCGCACGAGTTTCCAGCCGTCCCTCGAGGGCTACACGGTGCAGCTGCAGAAAGAAGACACGGCGGAGTACAGGTAGGAGTTTCCGCAACTTCCCAATGTTGTTGCTGAACAAGGAAGTGGAGAGACGAATGTCTGTTTGTGGTAAGAACAGCTGCAGTTGGAGAAATTATAAAAATAGTTTTCCTCAGTGTTCTAGTACAGTAGAACCTTACTATTGCAAACTGTTTTAAAAAATCCCATGTTTGAGGTACTGTAAAAATATCTGGAAAATAAGAAGTATATGGGTCGGGCTGGTTCAGAATCTGCAAAATTTTCCAAACCCCCTCTTAAAATATCATTGCTTAATTACAACCGTATTCTTGGAAATCTTTAGCATTCTACTGTACTTTTAGGTCATAAGGCTTTCCTGAAAAGGGGAGTAATTATATAATGTTCGGTTAACTGACCAGATTTTATAAGTACCTAATTTAAGGATGGCAGCGATTATACAAGGCAATTCTCGGGAACAATTAAAAAATTCAGGGGTGGAGTTGGAGGGTATCTTTGAGGATGGTGGTTAGTCTGCTTGCCTCCCACCAAGGCGAACTGGGTTCAATCCCTGGCTGGGTCACCGGATTTTCGCGTGTGGGAATCGTGCCGGATAATGCTGTTGGTCTGCTACTGGTTTTCTCAGGGATCTCCCATTTCCCCCGCCCTTTCATTCCGGCACCGCTCCGTACTCACCTTAATCTCCCTCAGTGACTCTGAAGACCTTGCTGTTGAGAACTGTCCAAATCACTTCACTTCACTTTCAGGCTGATCTGTCAGCATGCCACCAGGTGAGTGGACAAGCAGTCCACATTTAAAGTTTTTGTTACCAAATAGTTGTTTTTTTTAAACACATGTTTTTAAAACATTAATTAGATAAGAAAATTAATGACAAGTTTATTGTTATGCTTATTTCTGTTGAAGGTGTGATGTGCTATGAGACAAAGGTTTTTCATGTTTAAATACCATGCATTGTACAATTGTATGCATTTGTGTCGTGCTGAGACTGTACCTGTCAACATTGACAAGGGTTCTTTTATCTGATTTCATCCAGCTTCACGAATATAACACACACTGAATTTTATCACGGCCACATCACAAACGTCAACCAAGTGTCAAGGCATATAGCAGAGTTATTGTTTTATTCCGGTGCAACTTTAACTGTTTAGTAACGTAAAATTATTGATGTGCGAGACAAAAGGTAATTGTTATGTGTGAATTTTTATGTATTATAACCTAAAAGTACAGTGACTCTACTTGCACATTCAGTACCTCAATGTCTGCTTTAAAAAAAACTACTCGAGTGACGAGTTGATCTTTGTTGACTCATCTCAATTTTTTCGAGACTCGATCCATCACTTGTTATTTCCCCCGTAAAAACTAGTTTAGTTGAAATAATCTGTTCATCCTTTTAGATTTCAGTTTTATCCACTGTTGCTACTTAGGTTGGTGAAATATTGCGCCAGACTAATTGTTCTTGTCATGTGCCATGTTGTTAGCATTTATATGTTTAAGGTACACTATTTTTTTAATACTGATGCGTGACGCTCTTTGATAAGTAAATATAAACGTGACTTTGCCTCATCTGCACATGGAATCACGTAGCCCAGGCGGGGTGTGAACCTCAAACAACTTGCATCCAGAGTCTACTAGCACACCCCTAGATTGATAAAGGTAGGCAAGTTAGTTTGCCTTATTATCAGGCGTTGTGCCATCAAAGCTCCTAAGCTCAAACCGCAGATGCCAGCAACCCCGCATGACAGAGACGCCTGCATTCGCCATGGGCCAAAAGATAGCACCAGAGAGGGCAGCCCACCACCCCCGCACCTCGGAGAGCCAGTGGGTAGGGGGAATATGTGTCTGTGCACAGCCGCAGAATGGCAGTTCATTCTCAGTAGCTCGCTCCACCACTTCCAGTGCTGGAGCTCTCTGCTAACACCGTCGTCTTCGTGACCCACCAGACTCTCTTCAAGACCTTCTCCAGAAGCCCCCTGAAGAAGTTGACACCCTTTTTCTACACCCACTATACCCTTCTGGTAGTGGTACCAGAGTCCCTTCTGGACAACAAGCATCGAGTTAGTCAAGGGTTAGCCAGTAGAATAGCTACCTAGCCGCATCTGCTTTGTTAGTTCAGACCCAGGTCCCCTTCACCTGGTTCGCGTAGGTTAACTTCGGTTATAGTTCTTGGTAAATTAGGAGTTAGTACGGGCCACCGCGTTATTTCTCTCGGAGTAAACATGTCTTCTATTAACTTCTGAGTACCCATTGGAATGGGTGACTGTAACTCCCACTTCCGTAGACATCAGCCCACCAGGGAAGAGAAGGAGACAGCGGCATTCTCAACCTATTTTCTGAACCTTAGTGTAGGACTGCAGGCTCCCTTAACCGGGTGCACATGCGTCAAAACAATACACATTAGACGGCCACCCATACTGTGCACCTGGTGTGCAGTACGGTAGAGTCCCAACCATTAGGTCACAACCACNATTAGACGGCCACCCATACTGTGCACCTGGTGTGCAGTACGGTAGAGTCCCAACCATTAGGTCACAACCACAAGGCAGTTAGACAGTCAGTCCAGTCCATTCACTCATCCACTGCGCTGAACAGCCGCCGTAAAGAGTGAGAGNAGTCCATTCACTCATCCACTGCGCTGAACAGCCGCCGTAAAGAGTGAGAGACCGGATCGGAGGTCTGGCTCCTTTGGTCCACACTAGGACTGAGCCGATACCGGTACCCATATATCGAAACCGGCTGATATCGTAATTATCGGAATTGTGCGCAATTAATTTTTAAATCGCCGATATTTTACCCTAAGAATCGAAGAACTAAGTACCCAACTGGCTGTGTTTATTTTGAAAGCAAAATTAGGCACGTTTTGCATGATTGTTTACGAAACATGTATACAACAAATCAATAGTAGCCACCATTTGCGTTTACTGAATTTTATCAATGGAAGCAAGCTTGCTGCATACACCAAACTTAACATTTAATCAGCCTAACACATATATAATATTAACAATAATTAATATTTACGATTACCTCCAAAANGACCGGATCGGAGGTCTGGCTCCTTTGGTCCACACTAGGACTGAGCCGATACCGGTACCCATATATCGAAACCGGCCGATATCGTAATTATCGGAATTGTGCGCAATTAATTTTTAAATCGCCGATATTTTACCCTAAGAATCAAAGAACTAAGTACCCAACTGGCTGTGTTTATTTTCAAAGCAAAATTAGGCACGTTTTGCATGATTGTTTACGAAACATGTATACAACAAATCAATAGTAGCCACCATTTGCGTTTACTGAATTTTATCAATGGAGGCAAGCTTGCTGCATACACCAAACTTAACATTTAATCCGCCTAACACATATATAATATTAACAATAATTAATATTTACGATTACCTCCAAAAATATTTTGTCTTAATTGTTTCACAACAAACCGCGAACACAGCGACAAATAAAAAAAAACTTATGTAATCTTGTAATGTTGGTTATATGCTGCACATTACTGCCGCCTAGCGGTGCCAGTTTGCCTATTTTTTGTTTGTTTTGTTGGTTTGTTTGCTGTTGCTGTAGTAACATGACTGTGTTAGGTTAGGGTTCGAACGTGGTGAAATTATTTACGTGTCCCAGCAATAAACAAATGATATGGCTGGAAGAAAAAGTGATTTGTGGAATTTCTTTGTACCGTAAGCAACACGCAAAAATGCAAATCTGTTTACAATATTTGCAAATGTTTGGTTTCGAGAGGCGGTAACATCAAGGTCCTATAGTACTATAAACTTAAAACGGCACATTGAATGTACACACCATTTAAAGTGTTAGGGGGGAGGGGGGGTTGTGTGGGTTGTTGTGTGTTTTTTTTTTAAAGACTTGCTTTTGGAGGTTATTTTTGTCTTATAAATATGCTTAAACTTAATATGTGGTTCCTAGATTTATATTTATCAAAATATTTAGGTAAATGTTTGAAAATTAAGTTTTTATTTTTTGAAACTTGCAATAATGTTATTTTTCCTTGTCAAGGCAGTATCGGTATTGATATCTGCAATATCGGAAAATGCTCAAAAACTACATTGGCTCACCTCTAGTCCACACCCATGTCGTTATCGGACTCCCGGGGTAAACACACCGCTCTAAGCACTGCGTTGAACTGTCACTGGTTAGAGTACTCTGGTACGTCTCGTTGGTTTGGCCTCGACTTGGCTCAACACTTAGGTAGGGTACTTTGTCGCCTGCTCCTCTGTTGCGTGGCCGANCTCGTTGGTTTGGCCTCGACTTGGCTCAACACTTAGGTAGGGTACTTTGTCGCCTGCTCCTCTGTTGCGTGGCCGACCGTACAACCTACCTACATGCCCTATATCCATACGAGTGGTATCAGGTTGCGTATTAGAAAGGCAGTTCCAACTCAAAGCTTAACTTGGGCTGTAACCTAGCACCAACTGCACTTTGCAGCATAACCCCCCTGGAGACGAGCTCAAGCCGCCCAACAGTTGGAGACACCTCACCTCCCAGCTCCCTCCCCCTCCTTATATCAGCCCCCATTCAAGACCGCTAGAGAACCATATCCTGTCGGCGTGGCCCTCCGCCAAGTACTCAAAGTAC
Organism: Clitarchus hookeri; assembly: GCA_002778355.1. NCBI lineage: Eukaryota > Metazoa > Arthropoda > Insecta > Phasmatodea > Phasmatidae > Clitarchus > Clitarchus hookeri. The sequence goes on along the minus strand of NQII01002000.1, from coordinate 266,385 downwards.
CACTGGGTCTCATAAACCAGTGGTGCCACCTCGGCCGAGCCAGCAGCCCTTCTCTGATATCTACCTGCCGCAGCCCCACCTTCAACCTGAGTCTGGGCATGAACTCCATCAGGAGCCAACCCCAGCTGAAGCAGAGGCAGGAGCTACCCCGGGCGACGCCCGTCAAAGGTAAACCAGTTGCTGTGTGCTGGCCAGTAATACGTAAGGTCATTCTGCACACTCCAGACTTTGTGCCAAGCAGCAAAACCACCTACCCCAGGCTGTATGCCGGCCGTGCTCCAGTGAACAAACAATAAGTCAATCTTGACAGCCATCTCTCTGATAGAGACACCTTAAACTAGCCCTACGGTGACGTTCCTGTCAATCTCAGACGTGCTTCAATACTTGTAATCTAATACTTTTGTACGGCAATGTTAACATTACAAAAAGTTATAACTTTTCAACTAATCCTGCTATATAAAAAACTTTAACATCCAGGTTAATTCAACACATCCTGTCGGATGACCTAAACAATTTCACAGTATAGAGTCCCATTCTGACATGCGATTGTTATGTAAGGAAACATTGTAGAAATTGATTCAGAAGAAACTTCCTGCAATCAATTGCTCAAATGGGTTGCGTTTTTACTACTTCACATTTCAGTCTTATACCATTATTTTGTTTTCTCTCTNGCAATCAATTGCTCAAATGGGTTGCGTTTTTACTACTTCACATTTCAGTCTTATACCATTATTTTGTTTTCTCTCTAAGTGTTTTCTTATTTTCTGATTTCAAATTTTGCCATTTCTCTATTTTACTATGTTCCTACACATCGTTAAATGGTTACCTTAATTGAACTCTTAGATTCATACGCTTTCAAATACTAGTGCATGGCTGTAATACGGATAATTTTAGTCACAGTTAAAGGTTTAATTTATATAGCCTACTGCATCAAGTCAGCTTTTACTTAATTTTTTTGGGCAACGAAAGTTTGCTGTAACGCATATTTAAAAGCTGTGCAATGCTATGAATTTTTTTACATGCCATTTTTGTCGGAAGCAGTGTGATATTATTGCNGCAATCAATTGCTCAAATGGGTTGCGTTTTTACTACTTCACATTTCAGTCTTATACCATTATTTTGTTTTCTCTCTTAAGTGTTTTCTTATTTTCTGATTTCAAATTTTGCCATTTCTCTATTTTACTATGTTCCTACACATCGTTAAATGGTTACCTTAATTGAACTCTTAGATTCATTCGCTTTCAAATACTAGTGCATGGCTGTAATACGGATAATTTTAGTCACAGTTAAAGGTTTAATTTATATAGCCTACTGCATCAAGTCAGCTTTTACTTAATTTTTTTGGGCAACGAAAGTTTGCTGTAATGCATATTTAAAAGCTGTGCAATGCTATGAATTTTTTTACATGCCATTTTTGTCGGAAGCAGTGTGATATTATTGCAATGTATATATTTACAATGTGTAGTTTTATAGAATTTTGTATATAAATAAATAGATGACTCGAAACTTCAGAATTTCTTCAAAATGTTGCTTATCTACAGTGTACAAGTTAATTTTGCATCACAAAATATTTGTAGTGCAATGCTGACATGTTAAGCTATGTATATTATCTAGGTAAGAAGCAATTTCCATAGGCATTTTTATGCAGTTGCATGGGATAGTGGTTGATGCTCCGATATGGCAGAATATCTGGAACGGCACAGCTGTAAGTTAAGGATAACCTTGATGTTTGAGTGAGTGTAATGTCATGCTTGTCACACAGGAATGCAGAGCAGAAGGCCACAGAGGTGGCAAACGAGATCCTAAGCAACCCACGGCGAAGGAGCCAGATGGAATCCATGAATGGAGATGACGAGGAGGACACCCACGCTGCCGTGGTGCGCACACACAAGCCGCACTATGGGCACGGCGCGGGAAAGTATCCTCCCGGGAACAAGACCAAGACGTTCAGGCCAACACCACCGTCTACACCCCCAGAGTCGTTGCGGCGCACCACGTCGCCCGGCGGGCGCGGCTACGCCTCCCGTGGCTACCACCACGCGGCAGCACCGTCTGCTCAGGNCACCCCAACCACCACCCGTACGAGGCGGCACGTGGGGCCCCGCAGCCTCCTGCAACAGGCCGAGCGTATGGTCCGCGCCCGTGCGGCTATCACAACACCCAACCACCTCAGAAGGGAGCGCCTCCGCCTGTAGCGCCACATCCCGCGCAGAGGCCCCAGACATTGCTGCCTGGTCCTGTCCCTCCCGGTCAGCAGGCCCCACCTCCTCAAGCCCCGCTGCCCCAGAGGGAGCCCCGGGTGAATGGTCTCGAGAGGCGTCGCCACCAGCCAGGTAAATACCACTGTTGCTCTCACTGTAGGCTATTCACTGTAAAGTGAACACTTTTTGAAGACCTCTCATTTGGAATAATACTCAATAAATATATTTTATTGTAGTCTTACTAGAAACAATATTATATGGTGAAAAGCGATATAACATAACACCAAAATGCATGTTAAAACACTGCCAACACCAAAATTTCAGTTAAAACGCAAGATAAAATAGAATTTAGCCAATATATATGATTTTATCTGTGAAACCGTGACCAACAATTTGTACCAACATATGTAGAAACCAAGTGATAATGTTAATTTAAGTTATCAGGTGATGGGTAGAAAAAAAATTAATTATTTATTGTAATTTTGGCTGGGGTGAATAACAGCAGTAAATATAATGACAATAGCAAAATTGTTAAAGCAAATATAAAAATAGTTCAGTTTCCAGGTTGGAGTGGTTTTGTTCTCTATGAAACTGTATTAAAGACTTTCCTGTAAAATGCAACAAAAATATCCACTCTCTCAAGGAACCTGAACATGAGTTAGAGAAAAGTGAGAATCCTAAAAAGTGATTTTTTCACCTCTGCATTATCTTAGTTAAAATTAAATGCTTTAAAAGAAAGCATTTAAATTTAAATAGGATAACATTTAATATCATCCATTGGCCTAAACATTATAAAAGTGTAATGCGATTACACATAAAAGGATAAATTATTGTTAACTGATCATCTGTTTTTAATACAGTGAAACCTCGTTGTTAAGTTCCCGTTTATGTCGATTTCCCTTGTCAGACGAGTTTTTTGGATGTTCCCAACAAATATCCCAGATAAACAATGTTAAAAAAAACCGGCATGCTACGAGCCTTAGCCTTAAACCATTAATTTACCCGCATCCATCGATTAGATATTCTGTCCGAAAACCAAAATATATTTGGAACAATTGTTTATCTGTGAAATGACTATCTTAAAACTGGTACTACCAAAATTCAGTAGCGCCAAGAGCAGGTAGACACGTCCTAACCTCAAATGCTAGCATACAGAACTAGTTGTGAAACGTTGCAATTGTTAACAACTACGTAATTTATTTTTGATAATTCAATCACTATTTGTTTTAAATTACTCACGTCGAAGAACAGCTAAGACATTATTGCAGGCACTTCTTTGTTTCAAATCAGCACACAAAAATTTGCTCAAATAAAACACGTATGTCTAATGGATGTGGTACGGACCAGAACCAAACATTAATAATGGACGGAACAAATTTGAACTTTACTCTGGTTCCACAATGGAAACATAATAATTTTTAGGTCAGTATGGTAAATAACCATGTAAATTACAAGCATTAAAGGGCCACAGTATGTTTTCACACACTAATTCTGTTAAATAAAATTACGCTAGTAACTTTTTTTTAAGAGTAATGCAGTGATATCAACTGTCACACAAGATGGCGAGTGTTGTCAACTTAGCAGACTTTCCGTTTAATTTGGTGAAATTTAAAAACATTTAGCGGACAAATATACATTTCAGCGGGCAAGAGAATTTTTAGCAAAGTAAAATATTTAATTACAAAAAATTTGATTTATACATGTTAAATTTGCCTCCAAAATAAAGTAAAAAATATAAAATGCAGCATTATTATGATTTGTGTTACTGTTTAATTTGCGTTTCAATATTTTATAATACAATACTTGTATTGAATGATTGGTATATGTTTTTTCATCCAGTATTTAAGATATGCCCACTGTTAATTACAGGTAATCAAACTCGTTATACCTAAGGATGAAAATAAAGTGGTTTTTTTACGTTAGGTTTTACTTTTTGAAGAGGAGAGTGGTTCACATGTTGAGTTGTGCCGCATGCTGAGTTTTTTTCAGTAGGTCCCGTGAAAAACGAATAATAGAGGTTTCACTGTAATAATATCTGCTTTAAAATAGCAGTACAATTTAGCTCTAATAATGCACAATAGGCATGATGACAATTTTTTAAAATACATTAAATAATGTTCTTACGCTTCCACTATTTACTAAAAATCTATAATTTTTCCAGGAAATTAAGGTTTCATAGCAATAATTAGCCATTAAAATAGTTATTTTAAATGTCGCGCTAAAACGCTTAAAGCGTCATGGCGCCGGCTTGTGACGTCACGCCTCGCGTAAACAAACCTCAACCAGTAACAAATACTCGACAATAGTCAGACAAATTAAGTTATTTTGGGTTTTAAAATGAATTCTAAAGTGTATAAGTGGTGTGCAGTGCCTAAATGTACTAACACATCGATAAAAACTCCCANAATAGTTATTTTAAATGTCGCGCTAAAACGCTTAAAGCGTCATGGCGCCGGCTTGTGACGTCACGCCTCGTGTAAAAAAACCTCAACCAGTAACAAATACTCGACAATAGTCAGACAAATTAAGTTATTTTGGGTTTTAAAATGAATTCTAAAGTGTATAAGTGGTGTGCAGTGCCTAAATGTACTAACACATCGATAAAAACTCCCAACAAGGTTTTCGTTTACGTTCCAAACAACAAAACAATGAGAAATAAGTGGTTAAATCTTGCACGGCGGGACCCTGCAATTGTATCGCCTAATTCTTCAATTTATTTCTGTGAAGACCATTTTGATGTACGTTTTTCCTTTATACCTTTATCGATTATAATAGTGTGTACTTGATGTGGTTGGAGAAATTGTCATTTGTCTGAACAATAAGTACCTATGTACTTTTAAAAGTCGATCACTTTAGAGGTTAGGATTCAATTATTTATTTATTGTTCTCCTCCACCACTGGTTATTTTAACAGGTTCTTATTCTCGTTACAGTTGCCAAATGATATGGATAATTATATTCAGTATCTTGTGATGGGTTCAGTGTCACAAGTGCGCATGAAACCTGGGTGTGTTCCCACTAAATTTGAATGCCAACCAGATCGAAGAAAACGCACTTCAAATACTGTACAACGACCATATATTCTCAATAAACGAAGAAAGAGAATAGTTGAAGAAAGTGAGAAAGATGATTTTTCTATGAGTTCAACTTATGCTAGCAAAATATTTATGAAAAACATTCCATTAATAGCTAGTCTATTGCGTCCTTTTATTGTTAAATTAGACAAAGATTCAATAAAAAATAAATTACCCATGGCTTTTAGGCATAAATATCACCATGTAAGTTGCATTATTGACTGCTTAGAAATTGAGATACAAAAGCCTTCGAAAGCCTTGAATCAATAAAGAAAGCAACATGTAATTAGGTTCATGATATAGTTTAAAAACAACATTTCGCTAACATAAGCTCTAACCTATCATAAAGTGCATATTAAAAAGCAATTTTACGCGTTTTAGACTTTTAAATTATTGTTATTTAAGATTGTTAATGTAGGTACTGACATGGAAGTTTTCACATTTCGAAATTCTGCTGAGCAAAAGTCTTTGTTTGATGCAAGAAATTCTCCCAGCATCAACAAATCTACTCTCGGCAAATTAGAGCTGTTTGCCTTGATAAATCCTTGATGCATCGTTAACGTTCCTTGGTTTGGGATATGGATACTCAAAACTGGACAGTTTGATTGTTGAAACAACAGAGTTATTGATTAACACAGGAAAAGTTCGAATGAAATCTATGAAACTCAATGATGTTTACAATAGGCAAATGAGGCGTGACGTAATACGCTGTGATTGGTGTTTCACAAAACATGGCGGATTGTCGTATTTCGTATTTTTATTTTAATAATATAATATTAATCTCACAATTAATGTGAAATTACGTATATTTTTTACGATCTTTGTTATCTATTCTAATAATTAAAAGCATTATTTTTGTATTTCTTTGTTACTGTCATCATGCCTATTTTAGTTATAAAAATGGGATGGGTCGAATCTAATTTTTCTTGAATCCTAAATAGTCCTTCGAATCCACCCCTCAAATCTGAATCTTGTTCCTTTTCCCAAAAATATGCATCGGCATACACAATACAGTAGAGAACCCTGTTAGCACATTCCCGAATATAACATTTTCCTGTATATAACACCATTATTTCATGGTCTCGTCATTTCCCCTAAAGCTTAATGGTTTCATTTCCTTCATATAACAGTGTTCATAATTTTTATTTCATGTTTATAACATCAGTATTTGTTCAATTCCTGGCAGCATCTAAAATGCAATTTTTCTATTACGTAAGATTTCACACACATTAACAATGCAGTAGCCTACAGAGAGATACAGACAACAATTTTTACTTGAAATATTAAGAATTTTAGAAGTGATGCACATTGAGATACTAGAAAAAACATAATTGTGTACATTGCACAATACACTAGCGAGAAACTAAGTACAGATGGTATACCTTTTCAATGCTACGGTTTTGGGGTTATTTTTTTATTTTCACTGGAATACTTTTCCTCAAATCTCGAAACTTTAGAATACTATGTATTCTGTGGTATCCAAGGGTTCGAGGCTTTGAACGGCCCATCCCTAATTTTTAAGTCTGCAGTGTTTTGCCCGTGTGGTGTTTGTTGCATCTGTAGCAGTTACAAATATTAACTCATTGTTTATTATCTTTCTTTCTCATGTGAGAAAATACACACTGAAATTGGTACATTCTGGTTTCAGGAATTCTGTAAAGTAGTTCTGCATCTAATGATAGTTTTTAAATTTTAATATTAAATCTTAACAGTAAGTTATTGTGAGAGAGATATAAAAACAGCGTGCAAGCGTACTACCACTTCAAGCACTGACCTATACCTATGTGGGAGACTGGATGGTTTGCGGTGCAGTTGCAGATCCTCTGCCGTCTCCTCCAAGCGAGTCGTCTCCGTGCTCGGTGGAGCACGATGAAATGCCGCCGGCAGTGGACGGGAGGAAGGCACGTGCTATGGAACAGGGCCTGGGTGCTGGAGATGCGGCCGAAGTCACGGACGCGGCGGAGCAGAGCGCGATGGACGAGAGCTGCCCACCAGATGCTCGCCAGCACCACGTCGTGGTCGTGTCAGCTCCATCGTACGCCGCTGTGCTACCGACTGTGGGGCCAGCCTACCACGCGCAGTACCAGCAGGTGGTGCGGCCAGGGCAGTTGCGGCCGTACCGCGGTGCGCGGCCTGCCTGGCGCCCGCAGGTGCNGTTGCGGCCGTACCGCGGTGCGCGGCCTGCCTGGCGCCCGCAGGTGCCGCGCTTCGCCCAGCAGCCATACGTGCCGCAGCAAGATGCCTTCCCGCTGCCGCCGGCGGTGTGCAACACGGGCCAGCCACCCACGGTGCAAGTGCCGCTGGTCGCCGAGGTGCCTGTTCCCACCCCTGCTCCTGCCCCCGTCCCTGTGCCCACCGCCGTCGCTGTTGTAGCCGACCACAGCGCCAAGAAGCAGAGAGGTGCGTACTCTGACTTTTTCCCTCTATAGACTATCAACCACGTTGTGTACCAACCAAATTACATCCTGAATGCAAGACTATAGTAACGCAGTAAATTCCGATTTTGTAAAAAATTTTGTTCTGGAACGTAGAAAATATATACCACTCGACAGTGAAATGTTGTTACAACAATCTATTTACTTTTACTGACTGTAAAGTATATGTATGATTTCAAAGTTTTAATATTTTGCATCCCCTTGCTGGCATAGTACTTTGTAAACTTTTTTAAAAAGACTGAATTGTTTTATTCACATTTTGCTGTATGCAAGATATTTCGACTATTGGCGCAAATAGGCTGCTGAGCTACTAATTACATTTTAAAAGTTGAGACAACACGTTTTGAGTCACAATAGTCTTGCATTCAAGATTTGATATGCTGTGTTCAACATGTTCATAAGCTAATATAATATTATAATAAAAACTGCTGCTGGCTGAAGGGAATGGTTAACGAGTGACGGGTTGCAAGAGAGACTGCTGAAGCAGGACGTGAGAGACTCTGCGGATACCAGGCCTCACTTTTGCACTGTTTATTTTTATATCTTCCCAGTTTTAGTGAAACCTCTATATAACAGTACTGAAGGGACCAAAATATGGTTTTTGTTGTAAGGATATATGTTTTGTAGAGGTTCCCTGAAATAATTCTCGGTTCATCCACGTTGATTCAAATTTTTTCATAGATCATACTTAACAGATAAAATTCCTATTTTATTGTCTTAACATATTTAAACTTTATTACATTATAAAAGGTAGACAGAGTGCACAAGTACTCGCAGGGCGGTACTTTTAGATACATACACTCAAACTAAAGTCAGACAAACACATTTCCCAAGCGACCGCGCATCTGCTAGGAAAATGTGTTCGTCTGACTTGTGTTTGTGTATGTGTATCTACGAGTACTGCCTTGTAAGTACTTGTATATTCTGTCTACCTTTTATAGTATAATCAGGTGCCTAGCGGCCTATTCCCGCCATGTCCTATTTAAACTTTATTCACAGATAATGTACAGATCTCATTATATTCAACATGAAGTTTAATAAGGTGAGAAGTTGTTTTGATGTACATGTCAGTTCCTCATCTACTGAAATACTGGATGCATGGAAATTTTGAGACAGTTCCTTGAAAGATCGTAGATAGAGAATCCTCGGTACACTGGTGTGCCACAAATGAGGGCCTACAGTGAAACCTCTATTATTCGTTTTTCATGGGACCTACTGAAAAAAAACTTGGCATGTGGGAAAACTTCAACATGTGGACCACTCTCCTCAAAAAGTAAAACCTAACCTCAAAAAAAATTATTTTTATCCTTGGGTATACTGAGTAGATTGCCTGTAATGAACAGTGGGCATATCTTAAATACTGAATGAAAAAATATATTTCAATCATTCAATATAAGTATTGTATTATAAAACATTGAAATGCACTTAATTTAGAAAATCCGCCGAATGTTTACATATAATTCACTAAATTTCTGCCAAATGTACAAGTGGCAACAATCAAACAAAATTTATTAAAAACAATTATTTAAAATAGAAACGTTCTAAAAATTGTTAAAATTTAAGTACATTGATGAAGTCTTGTACGTAGTTTCACCATAATAATTCTGCATTTGACATATTTTACTCTTCTTTGGAGGCAAATTTAGCACAGTTTTTTGAGTTTGACATCTAAAAATACAATATTTGAAATTATATTTTACTCCGCTAATAATTCAGTTGCCCGCTAAATGTCTTTAAATTTCACCATATTAAACGGAAAGTCTGCTAAGTTGACGACACTCGCCATCTTGTGTGACAGTTGATATCACTGCATTACTCTTAAAAAAAGTTACTAGCGTAATTTTACCCTAACAGAATTAGTCTGTGAAAACATACTGTAGCCTTTTAATGCTTGTAATTTACATGGTTATTTACCATACTGACCTAAAAATTATTATGTTTCCATTGTGGACCGAGAGTAAAGTTCAAGTCCGTTCCATCCATTATGAATGTCTGGTTCTGGTCCATACCACATCCATTAAACATACGTGTTTTATTTGCGCAAATATTAATTTGCTGACTTGAAACAAAGAAATGCCTGCAATTATTATGTTTTACGTGTTTTTCGACGTGAGTAATTTAAAACAAATAGTGATTGAATTATCTAAAACAAATTACGTGGTTGTTAACAATTGCAACGTTTCACTACAACTAGTTGTGTACGTTAGCATTTGAGGTTAGGGAGTGTCTACCTGCTCCTGGCGCTAGTGAATTTTGGTAGTACCAGTTTTAAGATAGTTTTTTTTTTTACAGATAAACAATAGTTCCGAATAGTTTTTTTACAGATAAAAACAATAGTTCCGAATATATTTTGGTTTTCAGACAGAATATCTGATCAATGGATGCGGGTAAATTAATGATTTAAGGGCATGCGGGTTTTTTCAACACTGTTTATATAGGATATTTGTTGGGACCATCCAAAAAAATCGACTGATATGGGAAATCGACATAAACGGGAAAGCAACAACGAGGTTTCACTGTAATTGTACAGGTAACAAAATTCAGCCCAGGTTGCAGATTGGTGCTGTGGACCACACTATTTATTTTTATTGTTGAGTTAGTTTCTACATCAGATATACTCGTGGTCTAGGAAGAATAATTTCTGAGTCCAAGGAATGGGTTAAAAAAATTTTCACAAACATTTTCTAACAATTTTTTAACTGACATGAAGTCTGAACACACATCATGTGAGTTTCAGACTGCATGCACTACTGAGTTTGGTACCATGTGTGACCAAGATGGCTTGTTTTGTTTACATCTGAAGTACCGGGTAATTT
>NQII01002000.1:183408-232713 GCA_002778355.1 Clitarchus hookeri | reverse complement strand
TTCTTCTTCTCTATCCTAAAATAAAGTTATCAAAAATTTCTTTAAAATTGAGGAAAATTTATTAACATGCAAATGATTGTGGTAGCATGTTCATAGCTTTTCAAGATGGTAATAATGAGTGGCAATTTACGTAATGATGAACTGTAAATTGCTGGATGGGCAAGTCGCTGGGCTGCTCGGTCTTGGAGAATTTCGCTTCTGCCAGGCGAGCAAGTGGTCTCTCTGTAGAATTGTTGTGATGATGCACTTGCGAATGTTCTCAACAAAGGCATGCACTTTGAAATGATGTTCACAGATGCCACAGTGTAAAAAAATATCAACTGCCATTTCACAGTCATGTGGAGAATCGGTAGAGGTGGGACAAATCCAGATTTTGGCACCAAACCGAACTGGAACTTAACCTAGAATATTTTTATCTAACCAAACTTTTAACAGTACCTTCAAAACTGCCCACGAACTGAACCTGAACTTAACCATGCTATAATTCATTGAACTCAAACCAAACTTCAAAAAATTCCTTTATCGACACATACATGCCTGCAGTTTTGTAGGGATTATGTTTCATGTTGATCATGGATATTTTAATTATATATGATTACAGAGTACTTGCTTATATTGTCACTTCATTCAATATAATTTCCAAATTCAGTTTTATTATACGAGTTATTGGTTTTTTTAATAGTAGATGATGTGTTAGTAAAGTAACTTTCATTTGTTTCTAGATGGTATTCAGTATTAATATTGTGTTTGTTATTTTTCATTTCATTTCTAGAGGGTGGTTGGCATTAAATGTTTATCAAAAAAAAAGTATTAAATAAAACTATCCTGGTTATCTCTCGTCATGCCATTGCTGATTGGAGGAGAAATGTGGTGTGGTCAGACGACAGCCAATCGGAGGACAGGTGACAATATAAGTAAGGCAGAAGAAAAATCGAAAATAATTTTCTTTAGCACAAAGAACACCGACAATGTCAAGACTGTACGTGTGAAGGAAAGTGAGGAGTTGGATATGATTTAATTAGTGAAAAACTTATGCGTGGGTAGCACTAGTGGCTGTATCTCTTTAAATATTTTAGACTAAACGTTTATTCCATAAAAAAATATTTCCGGCCACGAGTGTAGGCAACTTCATGTTCGCCTCCTTCGTAAGTTTTATAATTGCAGTTCATCTATAATTGCTGCAATATCATTTAAACTTTGCCAATTAGTAAAAGGAATTTTGGCTTGCTGTTTCTACATCATTTCTTCATATTTGATTCTACTAAAATGCAACTAGTTCAGCAGTTTATTGTTCAAGGATATAACAGAAAATGAACATGTAGAACCACCTTAACAATTCTATCTATAATAGATCAACATGTAGCATAAAAAAATACACAAATTATACGTTCAACCTTCACAGCTGAGCTCTTATTTGTTCAACCATATAACCCTATAGTCCATTATCAGTTATTTCACACGTTTATGTAGCCCTTCTAAATTTCTACTGTTGGTTACCAACAACCCTTCTGCTACACATAAACACTGCCATATGACTTCTACATTTTAACTGTCAAATGCTTTGTTTAAACTTTACAGCTGTTCAAAGAATTCTGTCGTATTTAAAAAAAACCATTACGTATGAATATTCACAATTTAGGCCTATAACCATATTCAGGTCAGTTTTATGACTTTTTAGCAATGTCTGTATTGACGATAATTATAACGGTTATTATTTTATATTAACATACGTATTTGTTATACACCATAGAACATATTAAATGTAGTAGGCGTTAATATTTTTCCGGGACTTTGTTTAACTCTCTTACCACAGTGGGGAAAGAACTGTAGTTTTCAGCCTCTTGTTGTTAATGTTTTTTTAGGTTATTTCGTTTAAAGGACGGCCTTAGTTGGAATCAATGTTAAAACGGAGGAGCAACCAGTCCAACGAATAAGACAGTAAATTCAAACACGCAACTCGTGTCGCAAATATTTTGTGTGTAGCAGCAACAAACGTAAAATAGAGTGGTGACCATGCACATAAATAGGCCTACCATAACTTTTATTCCGCTCATATTTCTTTGCGTAGGTACTTAGTTTTTTATAGGTTTATGAAATTATTTATTTAAAAAGTTTTGGCTAGGCTTAGTAAATTGTTGGGAAATTGTGGCAAGCATTCAGATCACAAAATCATAAGCACATTACACATTTTTGTTTCAAACATCTAGGGCGAAGTTACGTTGTGATAAATAAACAGACTTGTAATTAACTTCATCATAAAAACAGTTCACTGTCAAAACGTGTAAGTTTCGCACGTCCAATATTTTGCAGTCACACACGCGCGTACACACACACACCCACACACACACACACACACACTGGGCCAGCGTAACGATCACGAGGCAGCCACTCCCTTTCACACACATCAGTTACCGTATTTTATCGCATATAAATTGCCTGCGCATATAGGTCGCACCATTATTTTCAAAGGGTGTTAAAAAAATAATATTTATCGTTTATAGGTTTCGCTCATCCTTGTTGTAAATCTTGTACAATACGGCCTGCGCCACGGGTGGCTGATGCACGCGACCTTGGCAAAAGTCGTGTGGCAGCTGTATCCTTGCAAACAAGCGGTGTTGCCAAGCGTACAGCGCAGACACAGCGCGCCGCAAGTTTGTTGGACGTAGTTAGTCTGGAATGTTCAGATATAGCGCTCGAGATGCAGCCTTGACTCCAGGAGTTTATATATTTATTGGAAAAAAGAAATAACTTATAAACATGTCATTTAATTAAAAGTAATATTTTTACGACAAAAATTTTATCGAACTTTCTTTTTATATATTTCAAGTATTTTTAACGATTTATGTTAAAAGCAAAAATCTAACCATTATTTCTGCAGTTTATCTTTGTAAGTTTTAAATAAACGTGCAAAAAAATAGAAACTCATTTGAATATTTCCGTTACGTAATTTCCTTCGCAATCCTTAACAGAAAAAATATTTTGAAAGAATCAAAAGGAATCGATTCTTGATTCTTGCTCAATAACTGACAATCAATTATTTCCGAAAGTTTTCTGTGGAGCGTAAGAGATAGCAGCACATTAGCGTTGGTTCATGAGTACCAAATGTTAGCCGTGACTTACACGTCTTTCTCTTATATCGTCTTTGCGCCGCACGTAGTGCTGTTTTGATGTTGTGGCAGTGAAGAAGTGCGACAGTTTCTTGATGGAAAAGCGATGTACCTACACCGCAGCTTTCAAAATGAAAGTGATTTTGTTCGCTGAAGAGTTTGGAAATCGAGCCGCGGGCCGTGAATTCGTAGTAAATGAAACGTTAGTTCATGGCTGGAGGAATTTTTCTCACATAACTCGCACCCCGAGTTTTCAATAAAAAAAATTTTTAATAACATGTGCAACTTATATGCGATAAAATACTGTAATATTGGGATACCCGTCAGCGTATCTGCAGGTATTAAATCGTAAATGTCGAGTAACACTATAATAATTTTTAATTTAATTTAATTTTTTTTTTTTACTGAATAAATAGCTAATTTAGTTACGAAAATTACACTGTGGAAAAAAATTTATGTCACCGTGTAGGTGCTCCCAGCCTCATGTTAAGCCTGAATATTGGAAGGTTTTGGGAAATATTTATTTTGACAGTTGCATCCCTTAGTAGCGTATTGCAAGCATATATGAAACAGACTATTAAAAACTTATTTTGCACTCGCTCCTTCTAAATCTGTAAGCTTTAGACTTTGTAGTGAAACATTCCTACTCCACCAAAGCCCTATCCATTTCAATGTTGTGAAATTCTTATTACGTACTTCCTTCTCTTAAATGCTGTTTGAGTGTGTTTGCTGTTTAAAGGCTATTCAGTAGGCGGCCCAGCAGACTCGTCGGACTGGCATGGCCCATATATATTATCAGCATTTTTATTTTAAATTTGTAGGTACTTTAAAATATAATTACGTAATTCAATGTCAACTGTAACTATCATAAACATAAATTGTGTAATACAAAGTTATGTATTATTTCATTTATTACATATTTACATAAATAAACTGCAAAACCTCTATATAGTTAACCTCTCTATAACAAGATTTGTGTTTGGTCCAGTCAAAATTATATAACACGAGTAGGGTTGTGCAAATATACATTTCTGTTAAAATAATAAGTAAATTTTCGCAAAAATTTAAAAGAATATTTGGTAGAAGTATCCTATCTTGCCGCAAACTAAGAAAGCGTGTACATTAAATTAATTTATTTCCTTTTTTTTTTAATTCCAAGTGTTTTTAGGTTCTTAGCACTGGATTACGAAAATAAGTAAATTACAAATAAAACATCATAAGGCAAAATGTATACATTTTTTACAAAAGGCAGTATGATAGCACACAAATGATTTGCTTTTACTCGCTGGGCTATTCCCTGATGATGTGGGACCTTATGTGTAATTTTATTGTTGTCAGAAACGTTTTTACACTCTACTTATTTTGTTCCCTCAAAAAGTTTTGTGTACGGGAGGCCGAACCCCATATTTTCACCTGAAAAATGAGTATAAAATGTCCAGCCTATAATGCTAAAGTATGGTGTTTGAAATTTGAATTCAGCCACAGTGAAATATTAAGACAACCATTATAAAAGGTTAGCATGCACTCCAACCTGTTTGTTTACAAATACGTTTTTTTGCAGGTGTTGCATTTTGCGCCCTCGCCACTTTCCTCTTGCGTCTAAAAATTCCAAACAGCACTAGATTTCTTTCTGTTGGACATGGACTGAATGGCAGTTGAGGGGTCCTCGTTATTATCATCTTCCGCATTATCCATACTTGTATTTGTACCAAATATTATCATAAATGGAATCAGAACACAACGTAAACAGAAGCAGCGTTGATAAAATGAACGTCACAGAAATATAATCGCAGGACAAATGCGTGGCAACAACAAAAATGATATCAATACTGCTTCAAGTAGTAAAAATAAGAACTTAATTTGAATCGTAATTTAGTTTGTGCCGTAGGTGAAGTGTTGTTAATTACTAATTAGTCGTTTCCAAAATATAATGCCATCATCCATATGCTTTTTTAGGTCAATCACGGTCATATTATTTCCACGAAAAGTTGCAAGTACCATAGTTGCAGACATCGACTGTGTACGAAGTATCGTAAGTGCGTGAGAGTGCGAGATTGTGCTCACCCATTCATGTGCACGATATCGTTATCGACAATTACGTAAACATACAAAACATTACCATTATGTGCTAAAGAGTTTAAAATATTCAAGTAAAGTGGATATTTATTACGGGATAGTACCTTCTCTAATTGTTATTTTGAGTTTATGAAATATTTATGCCGGCAGTAGTACAACACATGGTTATAGCAGTAAAGCGGTTGGTTAGGCTCGCGGTATTGAATTGTTTTTTATTTCTATGTATATGATAAACTTTAAGTCTCACATTGTGGGTCTTTCTTTATTTGTGTGTGTACAACTAGAGTAACACATTTTAAAATAGACCACGATTTTACGTAAAAAAAAAATGGACACTGCCATTTCGATGTGCCTACTTCGTCACTACACGTTGTTGCTTGTTGACATGCAGATGCCTTGACTGGTTACGTGTAAATTTGGAATATTATTATATATTGTTTTATCAGGGGATTTTTAATGTCATTATTGCATCAACGAACACCGGCTAGTGTTGTATAGTTGCACTGTGTGCAAAAATACAACAAAATTTCCTCGTGATAAGATACCTGCAGCTACTAAGTGTGAAGCGTTTCTAAACGTAATAAGAGCATTTCAGCAGCAAGGAAGTATGTTAGTTTTCCATAATTCATAACAGGGTAATATTTATTTTTAAGATGGTACCTGTACACCAAACAGGAAATTGCTGCTTTTTTTTGAGAGGAAAAAAAGTATGATTTTCACTAATACATGTGTGTTTTTGCTCTTCATTAAAATACAAAATTTTTTGCTTCTGTCAGGCAGAAATATCTTTGAAAATTGCTTTATAATTTTTGATGCTGTGCTGCATCTTATGCCTGCGACATAGACTTATGTTAAAAACATTTCTGGAATAATAAAACCAACATCATGCTCATTTAATCCATAGACACTTAAACTAATACTTGGTAAAAAAAAATATATATATATATTTGTTTCCCCTGCCTTTTAAAATACTCAGACACCAAAGTAACATAACAAAGTAATATACTTAATGTTGAACTAGACATAGCTGCCAAGTTATGAAAACTAAAAATAGTACTAATTTCTAAGCATTGATAATTTCTGCACATAATGGGTACCCAACATACAAAACTTCAATAACGCAACACTTTAGTTGAAATTTAAAATCTAGCAAACATTACTTACCTTATTAATCAATTTTTTTTTTCTTAGAAATAAACAAAACCCACAAAAAAAGAAATATATACAAGTCTTATCCTCATATTACTTCTGCAATGAAGTACTCCTAGCATATTTTGCAACTATCAGGAAACTGACATCAAAATCTTGTTCGTAGCACTTTCGATCGCCAGATTTAGCCAACAGTATGCTGTCTAGAACCTTTGTCCGTCCTAGAACTAAAAGCAGATTTATGTTTTTTACAGAACTGAACACCCTTTCTCACACTGCTTTGCTGTTTTGTATTACTAATATTAACAGCGTGGTGTCATATTTAAGACCCCCACAACTGCTTCACGAACATTAAAAGCATTCTTGCCTCCTTGAGAAACATTATCATCACAGGCACATGTAAACAAAACCCCAAATTATTTCCGTTCTTAGAATGGGTAACCCATGGCAACGCTGTTCTATTACTTTCTAAAAACATTTGTTGGTAATACGATTTCTTTTTCGTAGTTCCATTAACCAATTTACAGTGATGTTAAACACATTTTAACTTTAAATAAACTTCAATATAATAACACATCCACTAACTCAACACTCCGGCACTCGACGGCACTTGTGGACTTGCAACTTAAATGTGGGAATTCTTTTGTCGCTTAGTTCAGATACTGAAGCATTCGGTAACATCTTGGACATGAGACACAGGAAAGGGCATGAGCTTAAAAAAATTGACGCCACTCAAAACGTTATTACTTCACGAACATCCTAAGATGGCTAGATTTGAAGTATCTTTTTTTGCAACATTTCTATGGAAGAGAAGCCATAACGGCTAATTGATGTAGTGACCTTCAGCCACAGTTTCAACCATTTATGCAGCTATAAAAATCCAAAATGTCCTTTTTTATTTACACTATCCTCCCAGACTAGTGACCTTCAGCCACAGTTTCAACTATTTATGCAGCTATAGAAATCCAAAATGTCCTTTCCTATTTACACTATCCTCCCAGACTTTCACGGAAAATTCCATTGGAACCACTTCGACGCCTGCACTACCACTCACTATCGATTAGTAATACAAGTGTTAATTCTTACAAATAAATGAGGCGGCCGCACAATAGCCAATGGGGCATAAAATCGTACATTGTAAGGACAAATCGTACAGGTTGGCAGCTATGATTTGAACACAGCCAGTACAGTTTTATTTTAAAATTATCCGCAACACATATTTTTACCCACAAAATAATTTTCCAAGAGAGATCAATTACTGGCATAAATAAAGTAATTTCAAGCCCTTTTTTTACAGGTGATAGGTTATGTATTTGTAGTAATTGGTTTTTAATGCTTCAATTCTTGGTCTTCCAATTCTCGATTATACGATTCTTCAAGAATCGCAGGTATTGTGGGTTCGAGTTTAACATCCTTATTTTCTAGGAAAAGTTTGTATTGTGTTTAATACATTGACACATAGAATTTAGGTGGTTGGTGTGAAATGTTGACTCCTCATAAAAGATAGTTAGGAGTGGACGTAAACTTTTTGTAAAGCCAAGAGAAGTGCTGGCATATAAAAATAGCAAAGGTTCATAATGGCTAGTTGTTTGGAAGTTAAAGAGTGTTAAAGCGTCAGTAATCAGGGGAATTGCACTGCTGTTGCACAGGTTTTATGATGGTGGTATGGTATGCATGAAGCTACAAATAATATGGAAGCTCGCTGCATATATGATGCTGTGCATCATTGTGGGCAAGGGAAAAAAATTACTTCAAATAACAGGTAGAAATCTTTATCTGCTGTTTTCGGCCTTCGGCTGGGTCAGCTTAGCAATCTCGTATCTCTCCACCTCTCTTCCACCATGATCTTTCTCCAGTCTTCTCTCCTGTCCTGTACTCTTGCGATTATGTATCTGTTCCTCCCACCTCCTTCTTGACCTTACCTGCTTTCTTCCTGTGTATTTAATTCCCATAATTAGTTACAGTGGCCCCCCTCCTCTCGTCCTCTTGTACATTTCCCTACCCCCTTCATTGTAGCCTTGTCAGCGACCTCGTTCAAATCCTGCACTCCTGCGTGTACTTGTAGTGGAGCGGAATATACGTAGCGTGGAGTAGAATGATTCAGCTGAATGAATGCATTGGTTTGGATCAGTTCAATGAAATGATTCATTCAAAAGAATTGTTGATTTTGTTCTTTTCGTTCTTATGTACTACAATTATTTGGAGTCGTGTCTATTCCCTTTTGGGTATTTGTTGTCTCCTCTTCTCCTGCTCGTCTCTCCCTGCACCTCTGTAGTATTTTATATATTATTCTTTTAGCGTGTATGATTACTGAAGGGCATTTTATCTTATTTTCGCTGAAGTTTTTGTAAACTGGTATCTGAACTATGAAATTCTAAACGTCTGCTTGGCATTGTCGGGTGTGAAGTTACAATATGATGTGTGTGCAGCTGGTATCTACAGTATTAACAGAGATAGTAGTGATGCGATGCTTATTATCAAGGTCACCCCCTTTCCTTAGCCATCTGTGTGTAAGTCGTGAATCTGACTAGTCGCGAATCCCGAATCGGTTTATGAACAAATCAGACTGACTGGCTCTTTTCGTTTTGGCTTCTCATTCTTCGGACTTGTGTTCAGCTTTAAAATTAGCAGACTCACGAAAAATCCTTTTCATAGCAAACAAATTGCATGTTTTAATTCACTCAGTGATTAGTTCATTTTGAATGAATCATTCGCGAACGATCCACCACAAAATTTATGGAATCCATCAAGTACACAACGCTTAGCCTCTACTATAATCTGTTCATGGTAAATTGAGCACTATTGAAAGCCCTGCTTAAGATCTCCTTTTATCTTTTTGTATCAATACGCCATGTGTAAAATTTACATTTCCACGACCTGATAACTAACTCATGCATCAGACCCTAGCATGTTTAAACTAGACAAATGCAAACTTAATTTGCCATTAACTTAAAGCATTAGACACTCAGCAGAACATTGAGACTTCGAACGGTTTGTCTTATTTTGCGGCCAACTTAATTGGAAGCGTGCTTTTCTTGTGGTGTACCCTGGAGTTTGGGCAACCTGGTGTAGGTTGGGTGGAAACCCCAGCGGAAACCAACAAGAGAGACAAAGCAGGTTGCAACCATAATCTATGTATTTGCCATTTTCAACTACCTATTTTGACAATTCTTTTAATGCAATCACTTGAAACTTTAAATGATGTAGTTTTAAAGTAAACTGAATAGAATTTTAATAAGTATACAAGATTTCAATTGAATTGTAAAATAAAAATAGTGACTTTGCCTTTATTTCTTCTGAACCTTGATATGCTTGAGGTTGCAGATAAACTAGTGAAAGTTTTCATTTTTAAAAAAATTATCATGGAGTAGGTGCAAAATGACTAGGGTCTTTCAGGATATATATATTTTATTACATATTTTCTCAATAACAGAACACTGGAATTGCACACTTAAAAAAAAATAACGTTAGTGTAATTACTTTCTCATTCTACAAATATCAATATATACTCTACCAACAAGACCTACCTAGTAAGTACGTAGTCGTTTTATTCTTGTTTATAATAAACGGAGGTTTGGTGACTGATATTGATGCAAATTACTTTTTTAAAAAAAGTGATGGTTTGTTTTTTACTGAAGAATTTGTGTTTCATCTAGTTGAAAAGTCTGTTTATGGTCATGTTTAGGTATTTTATTGTATTGCAGCTTTATTTATTGTGGTCATATCTTAATTCTGCGTGTTTAATGCAAAAATTTTTATTGGTAACGGCATAGTGATATTATGGTTCTGTACCTAATCAAGGCTAACAACATGCAAGTCAAAAAGGCTTGGCGCTGAAATTGTACGTATCAAAGGCCGCTGGCTTATTTCCTGTTGCAGTAATGCTATACTTAACATGTCTGTACTTCCAGAGCCGACACCATTACTCGAGTTGTGTTGTTGGTGTGTTTTTTGCGGAACTGTTGGGGAGAGGTGGGTGGTGATGCACAGTGGCGTGGAAGACGAGCTTCGCTCGCCGAGCGTTAAGCTCGAGCGAGGCGTCGTCGGTGGGTGGGGAGCATAGTTTGTAAGGCGCGCAGTGCGGACTGCGGCAGGACTCAGCCGCGGTGCGAGTGTCGTGAGTGGCGTGTGGCGCGTGGCGGGGACCCAGGCGACAGTGTTCCCACTTCAAGACTTTGCCAGGTAGTTGCATGATAATGGAAGGAAGATTCACTTTCATCTGTATAGGCTTTTCATGCTCAAATTTTTTAAGTGTCATTTCCTAATCAACTACACGTGTAAAATGATTTTAGGAAAAAAAAAAAAAATATTGTGTGTTTAAATTTTACTTCTCAATTTGTTTCTGTCATTTTATTTAAGTAAACCCTTTAAAGATGTCACTTTTTAAATGATCACAGTAATTATTAAAGAGTGAAAGGTTATTCTTAAGTATCTTTCGTAGTTTTTAGTGTCATTCTTGTACTGAGTTACTGTTTTGAAATGTTTTGCTCAAATCTTCTTTCAACTGTTTTTACCTCAGCCATTCCAGTAGAATTTTACGAATGTGTACATTCCGTATCGTAGTTGGGCTTCCTTACAGTAGTGGCTTTTGTTGAATGTTTTGTTTTGTTAGTTATTTAGTGAGTTCAGTTAACTTGTATTTGTTGCACCCATTTTGATAAAAAAAGAATTTTGTACCGAGGAGGCACGTTTGTAGAAAGCAGGTAGTAGGTTGATCATTTCTTCATATTCATTCCATAACATGTTATCTGCGTATGTTTGAGACTGGGTACTTTGAATGCAGGGTTGCACGACGGTTAGTTCCTCTGGCCCGTGGTAGCCCATGTTGTGTGGGAGATAACTTGGTCGTAGGAAGTGATGGTGTGTTTGTTGTCAACATTGCTGAGGCAACGTGGGAAAACACGCAAGCCGGGAACCTGCACAATTATTGGAATTTGATTTGCTTTCGGCACTTTGACGTGTTTGTGCACTTTTTATGCTGCTGCATTGATAATCTAATCTTAAGGATTTTTCCGGAGGTTAGTGGATAAAGTGGGGGAGGAGGGAAAAACTGTAAATATCCCAAGACCATATTCTCAAGAACTACATTTCATCAAGACATTTTATTTTTAAAGAATTAACATACACACACTTATTACCATCACACAGTAGAACAATACCTTTAGAAGTACCATGATTGTCTGAACCCAACACTTCTAAATTGTTGCTTAAGGTCCCAGGAAAGTTTCACTCTAAAAAATCTTGTGATATCTGTCAAGTAGTTAAAAAAATTTCTCAAATACAGTGGGCAAAGTACTTTTTGGTAAGTAGAGCTGTGAAACGAAATGTTTGATTGCTGTTTTTCTGCTTGGGCTTCTTTTAACGTCTAGTGTTTGTTGACTACATGAAAGGTTGCAAAATATTCCAGACGTATCAGTTCTGTTTCTACCAGTGTGGAGGTGAGCAACATCTCTTCAAATGATAAAAGGCTTTGTGAGTTGAAATTACTTTGGTAATAGTTTGGTGATTCATTGCCCATTGTCTGTATCATGTGTAACATTGTTTTTGCTTTTGACAGCTTCACACTTCTGTGATGTTTCGGTAATAAATGTTTGTTTTCATGTGATTTTGGTTTTCCTGTCCTTGAAAGAACTCGTCTCACTTGCAGCTTTATGTCGCTAAAGTTAGGTGCTCTGTATCTTCGGTCATTTTTAATTGAATCACACAAAACTTTACTGAATGTCCAAGATGTTATCATGTGCAGTTGTTTCGTGTAGCAGTTCCTTTTATGAAATCAGTTTTATAACATTTCAGAAATTACATATTTTTTTTCTTTGTAATTTTGATTTGCATTTTTATTAAAAGTTTTGCTAGCCAAAATTTTATTGCATATAGCATGTGTGTTAATTATTTTAGTTAAATAGAGTTTGATTTTAATACAAGAATTTAAATTTTGAAGAAAGAGTGTGCATGAATAAGAACAACGTAAATTCTTGTGCTAAAAATTTTTAATACTTTTTTTTACATGTGTCAGTTCCACACGCAGATTAATAAATATTTTATCTTTGTTTTACTTTTTACATTTTACATATGTCCTCTGCTTCATGATACTGAATTAAATAAAATTGAAGCAAAAGTGCTTGCTCTTATTTTGAGAATGAACTGTAGTTTACTGTTCTTGTATCAGCAGGATATTTAGTTATAAAAAATAGGATCTTAGAAAATGTACTGTTTTATTAGCAAATGCTTTATATAGTTACATACACAAGTTAATGATGTAGTTTTCAGCGTGTTTCCAGGAGGCATTCCATTAGCAGATCTTGCAGTAAAGCCCCTCATGTTATGTAGTTGCTCTCTGTAGCGGTGCATAGGTTGACGTATGTTAATACATTGGCTCAACGGTAACTTAAAAATTTTTCTGCTGCAAATTTTAATGAGATAAATAAGTGATGTGCATCTAGATATCATTTTACTTTTTCCTAGCGAAGATTGCAGTGTATTGCATGCATATTCAGATACCATATAGCCATTTGTGACTTGGATATGTGTGATGAACTTCATTGTAAGCCTTTGTAGAATGAGGGTTGTGTGTAATGATGCAATTAACCATGACATGTTGTTCAAAAAGAAAAAAAAGTAATGTATCCTGGAGTTATTTCTGTTAGTTTTAAAATAAACTAAATTTTTACTTGAAAGTTGTAAAAAAAAAGTTTGATTAAATAATGTTGTTAGCTCAAATGGATATGTAAAGAATTGTGTTTAATGATGCAAAAAAAGTGGTCAATTCTTTTGTGCTTGATTCTCAGTACTTTGTAATATTTTTCTACCTGCATTTTTGAGTTGTATCTCTGTGACTGTGAAAAGCGATGTAATGTAATATGTAGGTTAACGCAAGGTTAATATCTGTAGGCATTTCCTGAAGTTTTCTTCAGACTTCAGCTAGGAGCAAATAGGTTTTGGTGAAGTAGTGCGATAATTTTTTTTAATATCAGTTATTTGTTTAATTGAAATGATGCTACCCATGAATGCTCAGTTATGAAGAGGGAGAGAGTTTTGTTATGCCTATTGGACGGTCACAGAGAGTGTGTGTGCTACATTACAATTTTAATGTAACCGTTTAAACCATGCTACAAAAATTTAGTTCTTTATACATTTTTAATTGGACTATAGAGGCACCGTTTTGCTAATAAATTACTAGGGTACATAACTAATTTCCATAATTTTCTGAATTCCAAGTTTGTGTTGCAGTAAGTTTATGCCAATTAGTCTTTCTGTGGGATACAGTTTAGGAATGTTGTCCATTTGCAATGGAAGATAAGTGCTTCTATTAATTTTGAATTTTGATGGTGTTATTTTCTAGTCACTTTAGGAAGGAGCTCAGGTAGAATTTAATTACATGGTGTCCCAAATTTTGCAGAGAAAAATGTGACATTGTCATTTAAGTGTAATGATTATAAGAATTTGTTCATTCATAGGCTGTTCACTGCAAACTGAACACTTGAAAGTTCTGCTTAATGCCTTCTTGTATGCTCATTCTGTATTAGATAACACTAGAGTCATCTTTTGGTCAAGTGAAACTGCACAACTATTAGAAAATTATTTTACAAATTTTGTAGTTCTTACCCTTAATGCGTTAAAAAAAACAAGGCAAAATAAATTGTTTTGCTATTTACAAATGTCTGTCTAACAAAGTTTTTCAAATGTTGAATTCAAAAGTGCTACGTTAACTGTATGAACATCCTATAAATATGATGACTATAAGAATTAGTGGAACATTTTTTTATAATAATTTGTAAAAAAAAAAAAATTTTTTTTCATTTGTCATGTCAGCATGTTTGTTGGGGGAGGGGATGCCCGTAATGACTACTTACTGTTGCGTTGGCTGGCCTGTGATACGGCTGGCTGTCGCACAGTTCTTTGGGCAGCCCCGCGAGTTGGAATTAGTGTCGGGCCACCTGCCCCATCAAGCTCTTCGATGACAGCTGAAACGGAATGTCCCTGGGTCCCCCGCCTCTCCGGCCGAGTGCGTACGTGTGCTTAAAACATATTATTCAGTATATCCAGCGTGTGTAAAAGTGCCTACCGCGGGTGGGTCGGACAGCACAGCCAACCTTTTCGCAGGGAATACAGACTTACTGCGCGTCCACTTGTGTGCGGCTATGCTCAGCAGTTCTGCCCTCTTGGAGCTAGACATTGTAGGGTTATGTCTGTGCAGCTGTGAATGTGTCTGCAGTGTGTTGTTGAATGAAGTGAAACGTGTGTTATGTTGTACGTAATAAAAGTCTTTTTTTCTAATATTTTTTATTTTTTTATCCTCTCCCTTAGAATTACTTGTTTTGCTTTTATGCACATAAAAATTTAATATCTTTTCAAAAAAAATTTTGCATTCAAAAATTTATTAATATTGTGCTTTGAATGTATTGAGTTGACATGTGTGATGTGGTAAAAAAAAATGTATCACTATCAGTTGAACATTTTTTTGTTTAAATAAAAACTGGTTTTATTTTACCACTTAGCATTATATACGCATGCCTGTCAACCCTTGTGCTTTAGGCAGGAGACGCCCTGCTTTTACACACATTTATCCACCCTCTGCCATAAACATTTGAATCTCCTGCTTTTCAGTTCAGAGTAAATTTGCTGTGGTAAATTAAGTATGTATGTAAGTACCATAACTTGTGATCTTAATTAGGCTCAATCGGAGTTTTCTGTCAAAACTCGTGGAATTATATGACGTCTGAGGTAGGATATAACAGTACTGGATTTGGTACCTTCCCATTGGTGTTTTCTAATGGCAATTTAGGCCGCAGTCGCACATGGTACAGAACAACTTCAAACAGGGTCATCATTGCAAGTGGTAACATTGGTCCCTGTCTTGTTCCAATTGCAGTCGCATCTTGTTCAAAGTAAACAGGTTGTTTTGAGTACATCGGAATGACTTTTCTTTGGAGTTGCACTCTCGTTGGCTGCTAAGAAATAAACAGATTTTATTATCAGAACTGCTGAATTTGGGGTAATTTCTGCGTTCATTGAAACTAATAGGCCAGATCAAAAACAGTATTATTTATACTGTTGCAATACAAATAAGATAAGTTTTGCTAACATTAAAAAAATGCTCAACTTGAGTGTTTGAAGCGATTGTAAGTAATGAAGGTAAGGTGTTTTTGAGATTAGGTTTTTCCTATTGTTACATACAGTAGCAGATAAAGGAAAAAATAATTTCCTAATTGGGTAAAGCCACTGTCACACAATTTGAAATGTGTTTATTTTAAATTCGTACAGATAGTCGTGAAATGTGTTGCGGGGTTTCTGTTGTACTCTTACACATTGGTTTTTTTTATATTGCATTGTATTGGGTTCTGTTGTCTTTCCAGTGGTTTGATTTGCTTTCTGTTATTTTGTTGGCTGTGTTGTATTCCAATCTGTTGGTTTCTCTTGTATTACCAGTTTTCATTGGTTTCTGGTGTGTTGAGACTTAAGTTTTGACGTGCCCCGAGCGCTGTTGGATACATGTCTCAGTCTCTAGGGATCCCCCTAGTGTAATAAATGCTGTCGCTCATTTCGCCTCTGTACTGTTCCTATTCCCAAGCGAGTCAACCCCCTTGCCGCCCGAGAGGCCAGCGTTCCACATGGTGCCACGTTCCAGTCTGAGTCCACCCCACGCTTCCCATACCCTGGCCGGCAGGCACTGAATGCGCATCAGGGTAAGTTTTCCCCACCTTGCTCCAGCCACCCCTCACATGCCACGACTCTCGAGGTATTTATCCCTTTGCTAGTGTTTCAGATGGAACAATTTCTCAAGCATTTATCTGCAACTCTCGCTACCTCGCCACGCTTGCTGTGCCACTTGCCTTCAGCAGTAACAGTGAAACGTAGCCATATTACATTACTATTGTCAGAACTTGTATTTCGCAATACGCTAGCCACAAGCTCTTGTTGCAGAGCCCCTTGCTTCGATTATTGGCAAATGCCTCGTCCGTACCGGGTGTTGTACCCGGGTTGCTCTCGCCCTAACTTCAATTGAAATCTCGTTGCCGCCTTGTGGCAAACTTGGTACCACGTCCATCAGACGTTGGTGGGCAATGGTCGGAGATATAGGTCTTGTAAGTTCCTGCTGATGGAAAAAAGTATGTATCTACCAGTTTACGTCTTTTTAGTCCGATCATTCTCTTTCGCCTCAGTTACCTGCTTTGCCTTCTGTGTGCATATCAACTAAACTACTTCTTGCTGCATGCACAATCGCCATGATAGAGTTTCGAACCATAGTCCCCACTGAAGAGCGCTCCCACCTCTTGTCAATGTTTGGTGTCTTAGTGACAATGACAATTGGGTGGGGGTGGGAGAACCTTTCTCTGGAGCTCAAGAAGAAATACGTTAAGTCACTACGACTCTCAGGACACAAGCTGGTCATTCTACTTGCTGAGGGTTGTAGTGTCCTTATGTGGGGAATGCTGTGAACCCAGAGGGTCATGGAGATCTGTAGCTTGTCATGCTCGTGCTGTTCACTCAACTTCTCATCTAGGGTGATCAGGGGGGCCCCTCTCCCCAAGGCTCTATAGGCCCAAGCGCCGTCCATCGTGAAGCGCACACTGCGATGTCGGTCGATTGATTGAAAGGACTTCGACAGGGGTTCACCCTAAGGCACCGGTGTTGGGAAGAGTAGATTCCTCCCTGGAAGGACCATGGTAGAACCTTTCCTCCCTGCGCTACTACTTAATTTGAAACCACCTTTAGGACATCCACCAAATCCTCTCTCATTTCAACCATAATTCTCTATTATTTTGTTGTATTCTCTGGGCTTAACATAACATCACTGACATTTCATAGCTGTGTATCCAGTTATTTTATAAATGCCCTATCACCGAGCGGGCTGGAGAAAGGCCGACAAGATTGCAAGGGCCCAGACTAAAAGATCTGGTGAATCAGAGCCTAAAGCCCCCAGGGTGTGCACTCAGTAGCGAGAAGCAGGAGCCATCCTGTGACCGGCCATGTGCATCCCGCATACTCCTGAAACTCTATGCCCGCCGCCCCTGCATCTAGTGGCATGTGGTACATCGTACCTCGACCACTGTCACCTCTGCCGCCCACACCTCCTAAACGGGTCTTGCCAGCTGTCACCTGGCCTATTGGTGCTCCTGTAGTAATGCAACTCGTGCTAAACACCGCTCGTCTGGCTTCCACAGAGTACATCTCCATCAGAACCAACTCGAGGACAGTCCTCCACCATCTTCGGTACGCAAAGTTATTGAGCTGCCAACCCAGACCGCAGGACCCCACAAAAAAAGAAGGTAAATCATTGTTAAGGAGTCTCAGTTTCCCTAGCCTGTAGAGGGATACTGGGGGCCAGTACGCCTTCATTCTTTCATGTTGAGGCTATTGGTATCTTGTTATTGCTTGGCCCTCCAACGTGGGGCCTCACGAAGTTCTGGTAGAGCTATTGAAACCAGGGAATACCTGGAGAAGAGTCTCGCTGCCGAGAAGAGAAAATGTTGCTCTGCGTAAACCTAGAACACTTCGGAGAGTTTCGAGAAGTCTGTGGCCTCCCAAAACCCAGAGCAGAACTTTTATCATGGCGACAGAGAAATCTGACCACCCAATGCGCACACTGTGGCGACAACTTCGCTTAGGATGGGAGGAAAAGGAAAATTACATGGACGGATTGGAATTCTGCTGCCTCAGTTGTCAGGAAAGAAGAGCTCGCTGCCGCTGCGATGCAGCCCAATGCGCTGGGGAAGGGCTATACAAAGTATCTTGTAATGCCTGCCCCTGCCTTTACCATTTCAAATGCCTCGGTTGACCAGATCAAGCCTGCGACATGGGAGGGTTTACATATAGCTACACCATATATCACACAACCCAGAGAAACACGTGAGCGTATAGACCGCCTCGAGAAACCAGACCAACGGGGGAAGAGATATTAATGATTCCTGAATACGCCGGGAAACCGCAGTAAGACCTACAACAATTTATAGAGGCATGCAAAGCCGAATTCACCCGCACCAAGCTCCCGAAGGCATTGTGGCTAATGAAAGCCAAAGTCCAGCTGGAGGGCAGTGTTCGCCAATGGTGGAATCGCTACTGCGAATCTGTTACACACTGAGATCAATTTTCAGAGAGACTAATCGCACATTTTTTTCGGGTAAATCAGTGCTATCACAACTGATAGAAGAGCTTTACGGCGAGTACCAAAAACCCAGGGAAGAAGCTGTAATTATAATTACTGTAAGGTACTGCTACTTCAGAACTTACAGCCAGGCCAATCTGAAGAGGCTAACGTTATAATGATCACATTGCAGTTACTCGCCGAGACCAAACATTTTCTGCACGACCCGCCCCGCAAGGGATTTAAGAGTTAGTTACATTTGGACGAGTCCGCGAACAAGACAGGCCGAGCTCACTCCAGCTGCGCCGCCATTAACAAAGGAGAAGGAGGGAAAGTGCGAGAGGATGCGCCCCCTCCCCCTCCAAGTCAGAGCCTGCCCTAAGTGCTGGTATTGTTTCGGAGAGCAATTCCATCGCGACTGCATGGTGCTTCAAGCCAGACGCCGCGAGAAGGACGCTCAAACCAGTACAGCAAAGGTTAAGGACCCTGTCCATAACAAACCAAATCAAGCAACGACATGCAGAAACCGGCGGGGAATGCCACTGCTGGGGAAAACATTGGGGGGAGGGGGTTACGAGCCCCGGAAAATTTAATCGGGCTCCAGAAGTTGCAGTATTAAAAGAAGGGGGGAAAATGAAGAACCACCGCACATCACCCTAAAAATTGTCTGCTGCGAAATTCTGCCTATGCTAGACTCCGCGCCGAACGCAAAATTTCATTCGCCAGTCAACTTTACCTAAGGGTACCTAAGACACCAAACTCCGGGACACAACCACAGCTATGAATATGGTCCAGGAGGGGTCGCATCTGTCAATGGAAGGTGCAATCACTATTGATCCAGGTGGGAGGAGAGAGATTATCCCGACCGAATTTTTTGTGGCCGACGGGTTAAGATACACCATAATTCTAGGGCAACCCTGGTTAGCCAAGCAACAGGCCATCATTGACTGCCAGCAAGGCAAATTATATTTAGGAACAGAGAAGCGGAGGTCGATCACCTGGAAGGAGCTAGAAGTAAATTAAAAACGACGAGGCATTATGGGCGAAGAAATGAACCACCAATTAGACGGACCGGCAGTAGCGCAGTTGGTAGCTATTTTGAACACGCAATTCAAGGTGTTCGAGCAGCAAGGAATCCTAAAGCAAACCAGCAGCACGACGCATGAAATTTGCCTCGCCTTGAAGTAATACATATGACAGGTAACCCATCGCCCTACTGGTAGCAGCTCATTGAGAAACTATTCGAGGTGTTTAAGCAGCTATAAATCATTGAAATCCACCAACTCAGCCTACAAAGGGTGGTACTAGTGCTGGAAAACCCGAAAAATGATGGAACACTGAGGTTCTGCGTGAACTAATATGACCTCAATCAAATCACACAACCAATAGCTGTACACTTTATCAATGTTGGTAACACACTTAAGGCTCTGGGCAGATATACAATTTTTCAGTGTGCTTGGTTTATGCTGTGGGCATCGGCAGATCCCCGTACAAGAATAATCACGAAAGTACACCACATTTACCGCTCCTGATGGGGAAGTGTATGAATTTAAGGTAATGCTGTATGGGCTGAAAAATATCCCTGCCACTTTTTAACGACTCGTTACAGCTGCCGTCCTGATGGGATAAATAGGAGCTTTATGTTGCGCATATCTGGACTATGTGATAATTTATTCAGATTTCTGGGAAGACCACATGAGAGACCAGCAACTGGTGCTTGAGAGATTCGAGCTACATGGCCGGACATGCCGGCTAGGCAAATGCCACTTTGGCTAATGCGATGTCGAATTCTTGGGGTACCACGTTACACTGGAGGGAAAATTTCCCACAAACAGAAAAAATCTGAGCGATTAGTGAATATAACGCCCGCAAAACCGATAGCAGTTATGCCAGTTTCTGGACAAATACAACTGGCTGAGGGATTTCGTCCCGAACATATCCGACTTAATCAATTGCTCCAAAAAGACCAGGCATAGAAATGGACACCGGAACTTGACCAGGCATTTAACGCTTTGAAAACCCAGTTCGCCGAGCACGCGATGTTGCATGGACCGATGGCCGACACATCCCTAATTCTGCAGACTGATGCAAGTGTGGTCGGATTGGGAGCTGCACTCTATCAGGAAGATGCTGGATGCTACAAACTCATGATTGCTTATGCAAGCACTCTAATGTCCAAGATGCAGCGCCAGTACCACAGCAATGATAAAGAATGCTAAGCTATCATCTGGGCTCGTTAAAATGTTCAGGTATTACCAGAACGATGCCCCATTAATTTTATGCACAGGTGACAGGGAATTAACATGGCTACATAATGCAATTGCCACAAAATCGAAGTTAGGGCGATGGGCGTTGCTTCTGCAGGAGCTAACATTAGAAATTCAGCACAGCCCAGGCCGAGATAATGAAATCCCCGACGCTCTATCCCGCGCGACTGACGAAAATAAAGCAGAAGTAAACGATTGAGAGCGTATGCTACTCCCCAAACATCTGGTCACGAAGCCTGCCTACAGAAGCTTGCAGTACAAGCCCTTGAAGCACAACTAGACAGCGAGAAATTCGCCCACTATCAGCAGACCGACCCCGAGATATGCAACATATTGGAAAACCCCCCAAATCAGTACAAACAAGAACAAAGTTATGTGTGGGCCTGCCCTCACACGCACACTGAGAACTGGGAGCTGTGTGTTTCGCCCAAATTATGGCAAGATTTGTGCTACTATTTCCACATGCCAGACACCCAGGAGCCGCCGAGACCCTGAGAGAACTGCCAATCAGATTCACTTGGAATGGGGTAACCAAGTATATAAGCGAGTATGTAAGCCAGTGTCTGCAGTGTGCCACTACCAAATCCCGTGGGGCTGAATTCTCCAAAGGAATCCCACGATGACCCTAGACGCCTCGGACTACCATAGCAGTCGATCTAATAGGGCCTTACCATAGATCTCACAAGGGAAAATGGTACTTATTATTCGTGACCGACCTTTTATCAAGGTGGGTGGAGGCTTACCCCCTGCTGAATGCCGAAGCCTCTGCCATAACTAACATGTTAGAAGCAGAAATTTTCCCGTGCTGTGGTGTCCCAAAAGTAACAGATAATGGAACCCAGTTTACAGGAAAAAAATTAAGAGTCGCCAATCACCGCTATGGAGTCGAACCGTGGACGACCCTGAGNTACCGAGCGCAGAAACCAAGAAGTAAAAAAATGCCTGTGGGGTAACAATGGGGGAAAATCACCAGAAATATGATCCCTTTATCCCGGACATTTTATTCACATTAAGGAGATGGCAGAATGAGGCAACAGGTGCCTCTCCTAGCGAACTGCTCCTTGGACACGCCCTACCACACCCCAAGGATTGGGAATGGAATTTGGAACCAGCAGAAATGCCAGGAGCCGGACACATACGCCGAAACTGGCCAAAAAGGGTAACGAAAGTCCGCAAGGCACAGCAGCAGTTTGTCACCCAAAAATATGCTGCGCAGGATAGTCAGGAAGCGTCCAATCTGCAAACCGGCGACACAGCGTTGTTACGCAGCCACACGCTGAGCAACAAGGCAGCGAAGTTTCATGTCGAAGGCCCGCACAATTCTTGAGGAGCATGGAAACATTCTATTACTTGAGGATGTATGGGGTAATGTCAGGAAAGTGCACTTCACACATATAAAAAGGTGTAGCCCAACTGAAGACACGCAAGATGCGCACACAATCCATCCCATGGAACAGCTGACAGCTCTTATGCAACCTGGCGGTGACACTGGCCCAGTAAGAGAGCAGCGCAGCAGGCCAGTGGCATCGAGCGGAACCTGCCAGCATCGCGAGTGCTAGTAGCAGACCTGCCACCACTCCAGGGGGAGCGCAGAGGCCTCGCCCACGACACGGCCAGCAGCGGAGATAGCGTAGTGCACCATGCCCACTCCTGGGCCGGCACTCAGCTCGCCACCACCAGACGCTGCAGAGCCAGTACCCGGGCGATGGATGGCTCGTCACCCGCCAACTATGGAGAAGTTCTGTGCCCTTGCTGGGCCAGAACCTGCTCCAGCGCAGCCGAGAATACACGATGACAACACAACGTCGCTTTCTGTGCCTTCCAGCATCCTGCTGCCAGCTCTGCCTCCCGGCATGCCACATGTATCCCAGCTGAATCCAGGCACAGAAATGTCCAGCCCGGCCGTCTCCACCCAGTAGACAGCAGCCTCGGAGAACGACGTGCCGAGGTACGTGCTACCACAGCATCGCCAAATGCCTTGGCGTAGTTGCCGAGGCCACCCACAGCACCAGAGAGGGAGCCACAAGGAGATATCTAGGCATCCCTCTGCCTTCTACAGATGGCCTCAAAGAATCAGTGCTTAGGGACAGGGCAGTTTGAGCACAGACTCTGTGTGTAGGGGCTCGTTCTCCTCTATCATCCGCTAAGAGAAAACCTTGTGTGAATCGAAGACACTCTACCTCAGCGCAGTGCATAGGATTATCCCGTAGGTTAGTTTATTATTATTGGTGCATAAGGAAAGCTAGCTTAGTTTTTTTGTTCACCAGTGCCATGTGAACCCCCCAACCAAAAGCATCACGAGCGCTGTCGGATACATATCTTAGCCTCAGCCTCTGGTGCTCCCCCTAGTGCACCGTAGTACAAAACGCCGAAGCTTATTTCGCCTCTGTACAACTCCTATTCTCAGCCGTGTCAACTCCTTGCCACCTTTGTTTTCCCTTTTTGATGAACGTAAAGCTAGTTTTCGGGGATAATGATAGGAAGTAGAGATTTAAAGATAGTTATAGTATTATGCGTATTTACAAATGCTTTAGCATGTAAATTTGATATTTTCAAACCAATTGGTTTATCATTTAGAAAAAATTGTTTAAGTATGTCAGATTTGCCACATTTACAAATGCTGCAGTTGTACACACAAAACATGATGTTTGAAGAAGGGAAATGTGGGCAATTAAATACTAGGGTTTGGTTGTATTTTGGCAGGGGACAATCCAGACGGCAATGCTCAAAATTAAGTAAATACTAACCTAATCCCAAGAAACCCAGTCGCTATTTGCGCAAGCTATTCCAGCTTGACAGCGTTGCTATTTGGGAATAAGTTTGAATAATTCTGCTGAGTGGATGGGTAAATCTGTAATGAAAATGGAATTAGATTGGACAATTATAACTGAAAATTGTGTAGCTCTATATGTACATGGCAGATTTCATATTGACAAAAGGTATATTATATCACCGAAAAGTATTTCGACATGGCATAGTATAGCCAGTAAGGGCCTTAACTATCCACCCCTATCCCCTGGTCACCTACTCTCCGGTACCTGGGAGTCATCTTCGACTCACACTTCAATTTCATATCTCATCTAGATTCAGTCACCACCAAAGCCCGAACAGCCATGATCCACCTCGTCCCTGTTCTCCATCCATCCTCGGGAACTCCCCCCGAGGTTCGCATACAAGTTTTCCGCTCATTCATTTTCCCAATCACTATATACGCCTGTCCAGCATGGACTCACGTCACCACTCACACTCTCAGACCACCCACCCACATTTTCTCTCGCTCACTTCACCTCACTCTTCGCCTCCCTCTCCCCATTTCACGACACACAGTGCTCACAGTCGCTCGTCTCCTTAATTTCTACATCATGCTAGCAAATCTCACAGACCGATTCACCCACTCCTGTTCACAACACCTCGACAATCCACTCATTCGTCAACTAGCCAACCCCATCCCACCCACCGCATTGCCCCGTCGTCCATTGCTCTCGACGCATCACCTGAGAAGAGACGCCGCCATCCTGGAGGAGGGAGAAAACCCCGGTTGACAACGGCCCAGGCCACGGCTGACATAGCACTGGGCACACCACTTCACTACATTCATTACCCCTAAATCACCCAACTCTTCGCCCCAAAAAGTAAATCCAATTCATGCATCACTATACAATTCGCTCACTTACTACATACCTATTCATGCGTGTCGGAACGCTAAATAACTGGCATGCCCCATTTCAATACACTGAAACCACTCACCCAAAATAAAGGTCCCACTCGCCCATCATCTTTTTATGATCAGCCCATAAGTACCATAAGGTCGGAAGGGTTACACTACAACTACACTGTAATTCAGGGCACACCACCATCTTACATGAAACAAAAAAAAACTCTTTACGGCTAGTCATGTGATATTGTAGAGGGCTGAGTGAGTACAAGATATTTGTGAGGCCCTCTGTTGACATGGCTACAGGTTTTGTAGGCATCTGTTGTGCAACTGAGTCGCTGTCACCGGCAGTTATATGGCTTACAACTGTCAGTAGTAGCTGAGATGGATAATCATGTCGTGCACATGTAGCAACCTGTACTCATGCAGTACTTGGCTGTCCTCCAGTAGTATAGACACCAAGATATAGTGTAAAATTTGCAAAGGAAGTTTGAATAGATTGTAGGAATTTGATGCGTGGTTATCGATGAATCCTTCAGAAGAGGAAACTGAGAATTCTCCATAAAGTATCTCACCCCTGGGGTTGAGAGGATAAAACCGCTATAGAAACCTAAAAGTGGGAGCGGGCCCACTTCCTGGATTTGACAATGAATAAAACCGCCATATGAACATTATAGTTGGAGTGGACCCATTTCAAAACCTGGGGATAAGCCTGAAGAATGTCGTAGGAAACTTTAAAAGGATNGCCTTTGCCCCCCCCCCCCCACACACCATAAAAACTCTCTGACTAACTGAAGATAATATATATGAAGATACGGAAATGAACAAGGAACTTATGGAATGGAGTAACAAAGAGTGGCATTTATCGCATTATCGGTGGACTTTTAATATAACCGCGAGAACAAAAATTGCGTGAAGTGTGTGTAGTCCTAGAGCATTCTTTCTTCTCATAATAAAGTCATTGTCTTGAACCCTGGGCTGCCTTTATTGTTTTACAGTAAATGTAGCTTACGTGTGTAAATTTCAATGAACGAGGGGAGCATGTTTATTTAAAACGACGCCATACACACTCAATAAAGCACGTTCAAACTTTTGTTGGGGCACCCAGAATTTTTACATTATGACTTGCAGTTTTGTGACCGTGCATAGGTTATTTTTTTTGGTAAAAAACATAGTTCAGATTTTTAAAAAAGGGTAATATGGTATTCTTTGAAATTATGGTTGCTGCAATTTTTCTAAACGATAATTTCAAAGCGCACTACATTTTAAGCAGTTATATTGTGTTTAATGCTGTAAAAATAATCTGTTTCCTTTTTAAGTACTCTTTAAGAAAGGTTTCCATAAATACAATTTGTTTAATTTTTTCTTACCTCAAGTGATTTCCACCCCTAAAATTTGTAAAATTAATCCAAAAATAATTTTTATAAATTATTTAATACGTTTTCCCCCATCATTCCTCTAGCCGCTGCGAGCCAAGCCACATCATCAGAAGGAGTAATGTATAGCGATATAACATATAGACCAGTATTAAATAATTTAATAAAGGGAAAAATAAATGTTGAGGGTTAAATTTTGTAGTACTACATAAAATAACATGGAGACAAAGAAGGAAATAAATCGTATCATTTCTTCAGGGAAAAAATGCATTATTCTGTACGAAAGCAGGGACGAGCAATCGAGTCATATGATTGGCTGGCTTTTCAAGACAGGCGTAGGTAATTGATCTATTTGAAAAGGAACTAATCAATTCACGGATACTATTCAGCTTCAGTCTTTGACGACATGTCGTTTCTTGTCAAATTTTGAACTTCATGGTATATCTGAAATCAGTGATGTTGGAGAGCAGCTTATGCGGAAATTAAGACTCGACTCTGCTGCTCACAATGATTCTGCGGTCTTATTCAGAGTCTTGTAGCTGTGACTGGTGGAGGGACATGCAGCCCCTTCCCCCCCTTCCCGTGGCACATCTGTGCAAGCAAACTGCATTACAAGCAAACGTGTTACATGTCGCGATATGACATTACTTCGTTATACTCGCGCGATTCGTTCATGGTGTAAAATTTTGTACAAGTGAGTGTGCATTTGAATATGCCTTGTTAAATGACACCTGTTTCACTAAGGGCGAGCAGGAGATGTAAGGAAGGAAATGGGTAGCAAAGGATACCTGGGGATAGGGTGTGTAGATCGTGTCGTCTTACTCTCGTTGGGCCAATGTCCTTATGTATCTTAGGTTTAAGTTAGGTTTCAAGTTATGTTACGCCCTTGTGACCCGTGCACCCTAACCATCATTTTAAGTGTCAAGTTAATTTTCGGTCTGTCTAACTTTAGGACGTACGGTGATAGCATTTAAGTGGAAAGTTGTGATAGCGCCATTAAGCCAGCCAGAGTTAATGAAAGTTCATTTGTTTAAGCCTTTTTACCATTTATTTTAATGGTTTGTAAAGTTCCCAAATATGTTAATATTGAACATTTCCAAATTAATATTTTTTATTTGAATCTTACCGTTACAAACACTCAGTTGGTAGTAAATCCTTGTATTTAAATTTTATGTATCAATTTTCAACATTTAGTTTATTCAAATGTTTGATCATTATAAATTTATATCTGGTTAGTAGTTATTTCTTTTCAATTAGGTAAGAATCCCCCTTCCTACTACCCAAATTGTATTATATTCGTGTTTGATCACTAACGAAGTTATGGTAAGGATGTAGCAACTGTTACCGAAGTCCTGTATGGGATTTTAGTGTTTGCTCTGGATTGCTGTATCATTTCGTGATTACCTCTCGAATTTCTTTTGAGTAGCTAAAGCGGTATCCTAGCGAATAATTATAGAGTGAGGATTTGCCTACACTCCAGGCTCCTATGGATTTGTAAATGCGACTCGATGTGACATTTCACTTTTTATCAGGAAAAAATCGACGTTTAATTATGTCTCTCGTTTTCCTCGGTCGACTCTCAAGACCTCGATGTTAAGAGCCGCCCAAATCTCTTCACTTACTAACTCGTTTTCCTTGGGTTGGTAAAGTAGACGAGGGAGTTGTTGCTGGAACAAATTAAACAAGTGCTGGTTTTCTCTGAGTGTTCCTAGGCAATGCCCAGGGACCAGCTGGCCACCTCTTCGTGGGTGGTAACATAAATTAAACACAGCCACCATGCACGCCCAGGCAAACTACAACTGCGTGCGTGAACTTCAACAAATGTGTAAAGTGTAGACAAAAAGGAAGCCATGTAGATATGGAATAATAAACACCTGCTGCTAGATATAAAGTAAAAGAATGAACTTTAAAACTTGGAGCAAAAGACTTAATATCTCTTCAGAGTAATGACCGATAACGAAGTTACTTTCAAAATTCTATAATGATGGAAATAGTTGGTAATCGCAGACAGGAATAATCGAACCGAAATTCTTAAATATAAAATATGTACACAACTAGTATAATTTAATACATTATTTCAATTCTGTAATCAAATATATTTGCACGCAATTCATAGAACTAACAACAATATAAGGTCTAGAAAACTATTTTTCATTATTTGTAAAAAAGAACAACCCTCGTCACATACATATAACCAAGGCTTGTTATACGAAAGTAGCCATACAGTAGTTTTCTTTGTCTTTCTGAGGATAAAATACCAATCATTGTGGACGCTGCAAATGTAAGAGGATTGAACCTCGTATTGTTTCAATCCGTGATACTTTTGTTATAATGCAGGAATGTTATTGTCACGCCACCATGGAATAACGCGTGTTATTAGCTACGTTTTAAGGATATACTTCAGAGGTGTGAACTTATATACATATATTTATATACACACACACACATGGCTATTGTTAAATGCTATTTCTATGTGACTTGATCTGACTGCGAAGCTAGAAGTTGGTTCTCGATTCTCTTTTTAAAACCTGGATATATCACACCTGTTATTCTCTGGTGGTGTAGCAGTAAAATGCTTATGTTAAAACGAAGGTATCACAAGTTGAAACCAATAAAATGGCGACTCATCATATCTTTGCAAAATCCCCCATAGTTACTTTTATATATAGATAAAGACAAATTAATCTACTAGGACTTTTTCATAATACATGTCTTTGCTACCCATGTGCAGCCCTCTTATTAACAGGCATACAGGACTGGTTGGTCCTCAATAACAACCTTATAACTGGCGCTCACTATTCTCACGATATCAACAATTTTTCTTTATCAGAAAGTGATTTCTGTGTGTTTAGATGTAGAGTATTTCAGGAGTGGAGTATGTGATAGTCAACGCCACATACGAAGCTGTGAGAGGCCAGGCTGTAAACTCCGGAGTACTGAACGTTGGGAAGATATTTACTTTCAAGGGAATCTCCTATGCCAAGCCACGAGTGGCAGATCTCCGATTCAAGGCACAGTGCCAGTTTCCTTCAGGCATAGCCAGTAACAAAGCTAGGAGATGCAATGTGTTTCACGAAACCGAGTTAATACAACTACCGCAACACAAAGCAATATGTTCTGAGCATCAAACATCTCTAAATCTTGGTTGTATAGTTTATTAAGCATCCAAAAATAATCACAATGTGACATGTAGGCCTACTTTTCTACTTTTCCCAACAAAGGAAGGAATCCCCAATCACCCAGTGATGTCCTTCCCACCGCTGTTCTTTAAGATGTGGTAGGCAATGTGTTGGTCGCCCAAAAAGTAATCATTTCAATTATAACAGTTACAATGAGAGGAAATTTTGATCATGATCATAAGAATATTTTCAGCCACGACTAAATCCTGTTTATCAGAAACCGTTCTATTATGTCAGTATCAAGGACACTGGTTTGGTATGATGTCATGTCTTATAAAGTCATAATATAATGTCATTCGCTGCAATGTATTAAGTGCTTAGAATCGTTCCACAGTAATGCTGCACCAATGATTAAAAGCCTATAACCACATGCAAAAAGATATTTTTGAAAACAAAATTTTCTGTATCGAAAAAAAAAAAAAAATTACCCAGTATTTTTATTACAATTTTATTGTATGTACTTGTTTAGTATAATGTTAATATTTAAACATCGTCATGAAGTCTGCCTAAACAGGAGTATTAATTGTTAATGAGCAGATATTGTAAGGTTAACTATTTTTATGTGCACAATTTTCTAATGGGTATGTTCATGAAATACATTTTCATTGAGAATTCTACGGAATGATTTACAACTAAGCAAATAGTGTTCCCTATATTTAATTTCCATAATGAAAACGAAAAAAAAAAATACTACCTCATTAAAATGCCTTCACCTACCATTTGAGTTATTAAAATACTGCCACTTTAAATACAGTTATTACCATCTTAATTTGCAGGTAGATGCACCTTAAATATATAAGTTCTTTCTCCTCCCTTTTTGTACTTGCGTTGTTCACTCATGCCACACCTGGTCTTTACATATTCGGGTGAGGCTGCACTCTATGTGAGCCCTACCATAGAAGTGGCACTGGGTTTGGGGTGAAAGATCGTTGTCAAATGTTTTATTCCTTGGCAGTCATGCAATAGCTCTCTGTTATTCATTGCCAGTGGACATCGTAATACTACACCTAACCTGTGTTAATGTTTTGCGGTTTCTGTATCCTACCTAGTTTTGAAGGAGTGGTCCTGTTACCTTAAGATGGGTGGACGATTTGATCTCCCACATGAAACCAGTATACTCTAAGAAGGTTTCCTACTGTAAATCTATTTTCGGGTGATAACCAGACTTCATCAGACCAAAGCATTGCAAGTTGTCACCGTCAGAATTATTTCAAGACATTGAAGGGCCTTACTACACATCGTAAATGTAAACGACCATTGTGTCATCAAGCTGGTTCTCTATTCTTTTATTGAACATAATGCCACCTGTACAGCTTAAACTCTGAATCACCATCCTCTACATATATATTAAATCCTAGCTCTCTGTGGGTGAAATCAACAACCTGGATCGAGACAATCTCCAGAAGCTTATAAAGTTACAAAATGCACAAAATAATTTGCTGACCGAACGCACTCTTTTCCTTATATGCTGGTGGTGAATTACGGAAATTTTTTAAAGAGTAGGTACTTAGGTTCGGAGGGATGGAGTTATCCCCTCTGCTACCTGTGTTGAAATATTCCCAGCCGATAGCTATTACTGCTTCTATCTCAGATGGTTGCGGAGGTTTTCATGATAATACGACCAGGAGATACTATTCTTGAGCCCAGCAGGAATGAACACCGGGGGAGGACATTGTCCTGGCTACCTCCGCTACAGCACAGACTGGGCTGTAACTTCATACACTGAAGAACCAAAAAAACTCGTACACCTGCCTAATATCGTGTATGGCCCCCGCGAGCACGCAGAAGTGCCGCAAGATGACATGGCATGGACTCAACTAATGTCTGAAGGTACGCAGGAGGCAATTCACACCATGAATCCTCCAGGCCAGTCCACAAATCCATAGGAGTGTGAGGCGATGGAGATCTCTTCTGAACAGCACATTGCAAGGCATCCCAGATATGCTCAATAGTGTTCATGTCTGGTGATTTAGATGGCCAATGGAAGTGTCTAACGTCAGAAGAGTGTTCCTGGAGCCACTCGGTAGCAACTC
The DNA here is from genome assembly GCA_002778355.1 of Clitarchus hookeri. NCBI lineage: Eukaryota > Metazoa > Arthropoda > Insecta > Phasmatodea > Phasmatidae > Clitarchus > Clitarchus hookeri. Next base: position 201,789 of record NQII01002000.1, on the reverse strand, counting down.
TCGACGTGTGGGATGTCACATTGTCCTGCTGGAATTGTCCACATCCGTCGGAATGCACAATGGACATGAATGGGTGCAGGTGATCGGACAGGATGCTTACGTATCTGTCACCTGTCAGAGTCGTATCTAGACGTATCAGGGGTCCCTTTTCACGCCAACTGCACACGCCCCATACCATGACAGAGCCTCCACCAGCTTGAACAGTCCCCTGTTGACATGTAGGGTCCATGGATTCATGAGGATGTCTCCATACCCGTACACGTCCATCCGCCCGATACAATTGGAAACGAGACTCGTCAGACCAGGCAGCGTGTTTCCAGTCATTAACAGTCCAATGGCGGTGTTGGCGGGCCCAGGCGAGTTGTACGGCTTTGTGTCATGCAGTCAACAACCGTACACGAGTGGGCCTTCGGCTACAAAAGCCCATATCAATGATGGTCTGTTGAATAGTTCGCACGCTGGCACTTGTTGATGCCCAAGCATTTAAATCTGCGTCAATTTGAGAAAGGGTTGCACGTCTGTCACGTTTAATGATTTTCGTCAGTCGTTGTTTCTCCCGTTCGTTCACGATCTTTTTCCGGCCGTAGCGATGTCGAAAATTTGATATTTTAGCGGATTCCCGATATTCACGGTACACTCGTGAAATGGTCGTACGCGAAAATCCAAATTTAATCGCTACCTCGGAGATGCTATGTCCCATCTCTCGTGTGCCGACTATAACACCACGTTAAAATTCACTTAAATCTTGATAACCTGCCATTGTAGCAGCAGTAACCGATCTAGCAACTTTGCCAGACGCTTGTTGTTTTATATAGGCGCTGCCGATTGCATCGCGTTGCTCTGATTGGTTCCATACCTCGGTTATTTGCATACGCACGCCTGCACCAGTTTTTTTGGCTCTCCAGACCATACATTTCCGAAGTGCCTTCTGGAGAATACCTGGAATAGCGGTCAAAACTATTAAATGTGAGAAAATCTTGAATAGACTGGCATCAGCAGGACCTGTACATCTATCTCGGTACTTTACCTGATAAACCCCTTCTAATGCACCTACACTTGCTTAATTTGTTTTGAATTATAAGTAATTCATGTCTGTGTCTTCACTAACACAAAAGTCTGTCATATCAGAATATAGGATGTGATATTTCAGGATGAATGGGCAAAAGCTCGGAATAAATCTTTATATTAACTATAAATAATTTCAATATAATCAAACAATTGAAATTATATTGCTATTAGTGAATAAATTAAGAATATAAAAGCAACAAATTATTATTAGTGAAATTAATATGTAATTTAAATTAGGAGCTTATTATTCAACACGACTGTACTAAACACATCTACCATTAAAACAACAAATTATAATTAAAGTGTTAAATTATTTATTTTTTAACATATTTTGCTATTAAGTTGAGCATGAATATAAGTTTATGAAAGTCAAGAGTGTGAATTAATATTTTGGAACTGATGGTTTCAGGATAACTGACTCCAATAGGATTGTCTAACAAAAAAATGGCATTACATTATGGAATATGATAAACACTTACAGTAGTGACTTGTAAAATAAATATTAAAATAATAAGTTCAATGCCATCTTTAAGATGAGGGCTATTGTTATGAATGAAATGGAAATGGGTTTCTTCTAAGAATAATTGCATAATATACGATTTTCGATGTTTGTTTTTTGAATTAATGATTTTATAGTGGCTGATAGGTACAGTATGGATCATGAAAGGAACTTGATGAAAGGCTATAGAAAGAATTTATTAAACGAAAGACTTCACAATGCATCCATGGGCTTGGGAAATGTTGCGCGAAGCCCCACCAGGTGCAACTTGGGTCCATCCTTCGTCCCTCCTCTGGTACACCTCTGGCTACTCGTGTCTCCGTATACCGTTCCTATGTCGTCTCTCAACTAACCTACGCCTGTCCCACATGGGTTTACTCCCCCTTATACAATCTTCGCCCTCTCATCTGCTATTCATTCCTTTGGCATCCACATTCTGCTTGGCCACCCTCGTTCCATGCCCGGCAGACACTCCTTCATGCTTCTGGCATTCCCCATATACGTTACTTCCTTGTGTACATCACCACTCAGTTCCTTCATTGCTTCTTTCGCCATTCTGATTCTCTCATTCAGCAACTGGGGACGCCTCCTCATATTGCGGCGCATCTGCGACGGCCCCTGTTCTTCACCACCTATCTCCATCGCCAACAGCCCTCCGACGACGACGTNGGGGGGGGGGGGGGGTAAACAGCTGACGACTGTCATCTTTACTGCCTATATAGTGTTACGAATTAGCTTTTAAGTTTATTCATACCTGAAAGGGGCTATGGGCGTATCTAAATAATAGTCATCATTGCACAACATTATGAGATGAGGTTTATTGAACATAAGGATTATACAATAACTATTTACGTGACTATTGATCGGGGGAGTAGAAATGGAATACCAAGATGCTAATTAATTATAATAACCTTGTTCAATTTGCCGGATGCTGATTCTAGGAGCGGTTAACGACGGCCGGAAACTCACATCTCCACGCATTCTTGGTCTCCGCTGCCCCGATGACAAAATACCTCGCTCCCAGTGTTACGTTGACCAATATGGGGAGTGTTTTTTTAAATATTTTTGGCCTCATTTACTGGCCGGTGGAGGGGATTCCTGCAACTGTCTTTCGCAAGGTGTTATTACAATCATGCTCGTTCCCTGGTTCAATGTTTTAAGGTGTGATCAGGCAGGCCATTCTGCCAAGGCCTGATCACTTCATAAAAGAAGTGGCCAATACACGGCCCACTATTCTTCTCCATTGTCGCTGCTCCGATCTTCTCGTCGTCACCGTCTATCGCTAGTCTTCTGTGCTCCTGTTTCATGCGTTGGTTGCACTACCTGCGGCTCGCCTACTGTGCATCACCTATGTACCCCCCCCCTCCCGCAATCCCTAGCAACTTTCCTTCTTTAATCTTGTGACCCAAGGACCTTCGACGTTGGAAGGATTCTGCTTAGTTAGTAAGTGCTGATTGTCATACTCCTACCACGTTCACTGTCGAATTTCGTTACACTGTGCGCGCACAACTTCTGTTGCACACTAAACTTTTACCCTCAACGCGCCAAAAGAAATATAACTTCAAAAAGGTAGTAAAAATCGGAGTGTTATGTGACGGATGTAATACACGATATCACTTTAATATGTGAAACAGTGCCTCTGAAACTAAATGAAAACGATTGGTTTTGTGCGGCGTGCATTGAAGCAGGGGAAAATGGCGAGTCTGGAAAAAGGAACCAAATAGCGGTGTTAGTAAAGTGTGTGTTTGCTCGCATCAACAACGGAATGCAATTAAAGAACTTAAAAATGAGATTGCATCACTGTATGGAATTACTTCAATCCCGGAGACATATTCCGGGAAAGAGAAAATCGTGCCACAATTACAACTAGTGAGTACAGAGAAGCAGCTACAAGGTCATGGCCGGTAGTGTTAAAAGGTAAGAGGCGGATATTACCTTAAACAGATACCGGTACTGTGCGAACAAGTAATCAATTTTCAGCACTACAAGATGAAAAAGATATGGAAAGTGATCAACATGGACCAAAAAACAAGTAGGATCACAGTAAGATGCCAACTTTAGCTGTCCGAAAAACATAAATCTCTTCACAGATAGCAATGGTAGAGACTTTGCAGTTAAAGTTAATAATTTATTTTCTTCAGATGTGAAATATTCAGGGGTGGTAAAACCAAATGCTCAATTAAAATATTGTGTATCATCACTTGAAAGTTCACCAAAAAACCTAACGAAAGAGAATGAAGTAGTCTTTTTTTGCCGGATCAGATGATATGTATAAAATGAAACACAAAATATAAAACAGGTTTTCACATCCCTTTTACCAAAGGTGTATCATGTAAATGTTTTTATATATGGAATACCGTTTAGGTATGATTTTATGGAAGAGTCTATTGTTAATAAGCAAATTAAGATTACAAATAGTAATATTGCCAAACTGTACAAGGTGTTTGGTTGCATTTTTCTGTATACAGCATGCACGCCACGAGAATACTTCACCATACACGGTCATCACTCCAATAACAAGGATAAATGCAAGATTGCAGTAGGAATTTACAATAATTTTGTTAATCCCCTATAATATATCTTAACTGCAGAGTGACTCCTGCAAAATACTGAAAAAAAACTTGAGGCAAATCGTTCTACAGTAACAAATACAGGAAGGTATGGTCTCAGGAGAAATATTTTAATAAATACAATAAATTCTTATAATCAGAACATTAGGTCATTAAAACACAACACTGCTGAGATGTCAACCTTTCTTGATGACATACTTGAAATTAATCAATACACGGCTGATGTGAGGATAGAGCAGCACCGGAATGCAAGTGCGGGGCAAACGGGAAATCCCAGAGAAATCCCGCCGACCAGCAGAACCATACAGCACGATTCCAACATGCAAAACCTGGGGACGACCCCATTGGGAATCAAACCCAGTTAGCCTAGGTAGGAGGCAAGTAGTATTACGACTACACAACCATAGTCCCCTATGGAAATAAGAGCAGTAACATTTTAATACAATTTTTTTTAAAGGGGAATCAAATCCGAGTGAGGTGGTGCATTGGTAAACCACTAGTCTCGTATTAGGGTGGATCCGGGTTCGATTCCTGGTTGGTTATCTTGATATCGGGTTTCCAGGTTTTCCCTAAATCACTCCAGGCAAATGCTGGGAATGTTACTTAATTACAGGCCTTCTCAATCCCTGTATCAATAGTGTTCCTTTTTTAAAAACCTAGTCGCTGTGCAGGGTGTTACGAGGTGTGGTCAAGCCCTTAGCTGAGACGCTTGCCTGATCACACCTTCACTTATTTATTCAGGGCACGGGCCGTGATTGCTGAAATTAGTAATGAAATCGTAAACCACAGAACACCCTCCACCGGCCAGTAAACGGGGACAACGCAGCCGATATAGGACAGTGTAGTTCGTGGGCGGTGTCTTTTGTCGTCGGGCCATTGGAACGAGAAGACCACTGAAGATGGGTGTGTCCGGCCATCGACTTGCGCCATATTAATCATTCTCCGGAATAATAAACAAGGTGGAGACTCTCCAGTTAGACTTTGCTCAGAACATGGCTGGTTAAATCTTTATAAAATAATATAATTTAATATTTTAGTATATTTGTATAGCTCCCCCTTTTCATAACTAATCATATTTATATTGAAATAAAATTGCAAAACCTTAATGTTAAATTAACCTCTTTTATATAGTGTTCATTACATAACTATTATCAATAACTTGTTACGCCCCAATATTCCCGTAAAAATAAACATCGACAAAATTCAAAACGATAACAAGGGCCACTAAACAGCAAATAATTGGCATTGGTAAGTCTGGCTTCAGAAAGCAACACAACCAGTTTTTCCTTGTAAACAACTTTTTTATTATTGTCTCAATTGGTTATACAGCAATATTATTGTTATTTATCTGAAAATATTCCATTAATTAGGTACAATACACATGTCGCTGGGCTATAATGATCACCACGAGAAGTGACGAGAGAAAGTCACAGCCTTCTGTAAGTGGCTCAGATGGACGGGAGGTAATTTCCACACCTCGGGAAATGCTTCGGAAGTGCAGGCAAATCATTTTCCTCACCAACTCGAATGACTACTTCCATACCGATAGCAGAGTGGTATCCAAAGTGGCAATGGAACAGCCAAAATCCTTTAAAAAAAAAAAAGAAAAAAAAAAGTCAAACAGTGCTCACTAAACTGCTCAAATATATTTTCTCCGCATTGTGGCAATGAACTTCAGCTATCAAGAAATGGTACATGGTAGTCTGAAACAAAAGCACACTCTACCTCCTAATATCTTATTATCTGAAAATTTTTTGAAGGTGTGCCTCATAACTTCATTGTCAAATCCTGTTGGTTGCTCACTGCGCCGGCATAAAAATTCATACCAAACTTTGTGAATCCATATAATTGCTGCATTTAATGGTTTCCTGTTAGCTTCGTGGGGGAAAGAGACCGTAAGAGACAGTTAGAGTGGCATAAAATAATTACCCTTTACTGTTCGTGCCTCGGTGTGCTCGTGCTGGCTAAACAAATGGAGACATTTTATTATTATAGTAGTCGTAATGAAATCGAACATTTCAGATAATAATTAGTTCCCTAGGGCCTTATTCATAGTCTTTTTAACACGGACTAAGGAAAAGCCAGCCTCCGACAAAAAATTTTCGTATTCAGAGAGCTTGACTAATGTTAGTCCAGGGATCATCTTGCTTTAGTACGGACTAACTTATAGTTAGTTTTAAACTGTGGGTGAGTGTCAAAACGTTATGTGTCTAGGACCTGGAGGCGATACATAGGGACTGGTAATGTTAATGATAGACCACGATCTGTTACGGACTAATGAAGTATTAAAGTCGAAAAGAAACATGCCGATCTGAAAATAAGGAAGGTTTTCTAATATTGCATGCTAGTCGAAGCTAGATAAGCACAAAACAATATGTACAATACCCTATCTGTGAATCAGTTGAAACAAAAATATTCCGATTTAATTAATGACATGTTCTGTGAATAATAAACTGTTCAAACAAAGTTTTACATCAAACAAAGTTTTACATCAAACAAAAGGTCATAAATGTTCTAATGTTATTAATGAGAATGTATATCTAGAATAATGTTTACGCATTTGTCTAGCACTTTTGTCGGAATGTATGTGACCCACTTGAATGTAGTTAACTTTTGATCTCTGTCTCTTTGGCAAACGAATGCCAGCTGGTTTGGATTCAGTGATGTGGAGACTGTTGGTGAGGGCGAAACGAAATCGCACACCAGAGCAGCCTCGGTTGTACAACTCTCTGGCCATGCTGTGTGCAATCATCTTTGAGAGGGAGGCCTTCATGCTAGGAGACCCATGAGACGCCCTTATCGCAACAGAAAGCATCGGCAGAACCGTTTGAAATGGGCATGGGAATAGACAGCTAGTGCATTTTGTTTATTGTTATGATACAAAAAGAAACAATTTGCCATATTTGTGTTGTTTTGTAAAACATTTATTTGCAACATTCTTGCATTATGGAAAATTGTTATGTTGTGGTATTTTTGGTGCATTACATCTTTGATGCATAACTTTTCTGAGCAATTTTTTTCTAAGGAAATATAATGATAATAAATTAGTGTTAAACTTTAGCAACAGGCCTTTCGAATTTATCTGTTAATCAAATGACTTCTCTGAAAACAACTTCTTACCAAATTTATTAATATTTTCAAACATAATTTTAGTAAAAAAAATTGCATTTAAATGCAGGATGAGTATAAAAAAATACCCCAACTTTGAAGGTCTATAATATCAAAACCAAACAACCTACAACCTTCATTGACCAATCAAATGAACCGTGGAACATTGAAGTTTGTTTACCATGCATTTATAAATGTTCAATGTGACCGCCATGAGCTGCCCGAACGACATGTACGTGATAATAAAACTCGTTCCACGTTCTTGTCAGCATGTCCGGTGTAACAGTTTGGATGGAGTTTCGTAACTCTCAGTTTGAGGTGGTGAGGGGATAGCGAGCTCGTATTCGACACGTTAATGTAAAGGGGCTGGTCTTATGTTTCCTTTATGTGCCGAGAATTGACACTGGTAGCGTCCGTCGTCGCACTATGAGCGTGTGTTGTGTGCTAGTCCGCATCAGGATGGTGACGGAATAACATAAAGCGTTCTGTGTTATTCAGTTTGCTAAATAATGAATCGGTTACTACTGTTCAATGTGAATTCCGTCGCAAATACGAACGTCGTCCTCCCGATGGGAAGAGTATTGTAAGTTGGTTTCGTCAGTTCCATGACACAGGGTGCCTTTGCAAAGGCAAAAGTTCCGGGTTGTCACGTGTGTCCGAAGAGAATGTGCAACGGATTCAACCAGCGTTCGTTCGCTGTCCGAGAAAATCAACTCGACAAGCAAGCCGGGAAAATCAAATCCCCAATCGACAGCATGGACAGTGTTGCGAAAGCGGTTGCTGTACAAACCATACAGGTTACAATTTGTGCAGGCTCTTACCGAAAGGGATAAAGAACTGAAACGTGGTTTCTGTGCATTCGTTCTTGCCCAGAACGAGGTAAACGATACCTTCATGTCTAAACTGGTTTTTAGCTATGAAGCGACGTTCCATACTAATTGTAAGGTGAACCGGAACATCGTATGGATATGGAGTCAGGAGCCTCCACATGAAACTGCCGAACACGAGCACTCTTCCCCCAAAGTGAACGTGTTTTGCGCTTTATCAAAATACATTGTTTTCGGCCCTTTCTTTTTCATGAGCCCACTGTTACTGCATTCCCTTATTTGGACATGCTTACAGAGTTGTAGTTTCCTTTGTTAGAAGAGGCGGTGGGGGACTTTTTTTTATCAGCAGGATGGTGCGCCAACCCCATTGTCATCTAGCTGTTCGCGGATACCTGAACGAGAGGTTGCAGCAACGCTGGATTGGTCAAGGAACAGTTGGTGACCAGGCTATTCATCACTGACCCCCAAGAAGCCTGGATCTAACCAGTTGCGTTTTTTTCTATGGGGGTACATAAAGAATCATATGTTTTGTCCATCATTGCCGCCTATTATTGACGACCTCAAAACGAGATCGCTATTTACGAATTACTTTATATCAAAAGAGCCAACAAACAATTGGGACAAATGAGTTACTTACACTGTTACATCTGCATGAATCGCACCGCAGTATACTGGTAAAACAGCCTTCAATACATAATTTTGATATTTATACCGAAACAGAAATACTTCGTGGAATATTGCCCTACTGAAGTTTTAAAATTATTTATGATATAAAATGTTATATTAACATTACTCACAAAATTTTAAAATTTAATTTCCGTCATGAAAAAAATGTTTCTGTACATTTACCAAAGTTGACAGGAGGATTTCTGTAATACACCCGAATTGAACACCCTAAGAATTGCTTGCAATTAAATTGTAACATGCAATTTTCGCATCTACGTGTAACTTGCTGCATTTTAAATAAACCAGTTAGTGTTTAATTATTTTCTGTAGCTGTGCAGGGAAGAATACTTATACAATGTGTAATGGGGCCACTATAGCTACATGTCTAATGGATCTTGGTTTTAACAAAACACTCCAGATTCTATTGCCAGCGCGGTCACACACATTTTCGTATGTGGGAAACATGGTAAACATTCATTTGATAAATGGGTTTTCTAGGGAACTCCAATCTCTCTCACCCTTGCATTCCACAATCGCTCCATCTTATGATATCATACCATAGCGCACATCACAGATGATGGACACCTACACGCTGCACCATGAAAACCCGCTACTACTTTGGTTCTTTCTCTGCAATCGGATGCTCCTGACAGTGGTCACTGTGATCGCCAGATTCATGTATGTACTTACCCGGATTGTTGGCCTTGAACCTGACGATGGCGTAGCCATAGGGCGACACAGAAACAGTGTCTTTGCAGGGAGGTCTGTATTCCTGCTTGGTCATCAACATTTTGCGGTCCATTTTCATCACGCTCTCCTTATCTGCTGTGGTAATACTGCTGCTGCTGCCAAAATTCCCCTTGCCTATCACGTAGAAGCTGTGGCCATGCAGGTGGAAGGGGTGGTTCGGGCCACCGCGCCGGGCCTCATCGAGTTCTGCCCCGGTCGAAGACGTAGTCGTGTCTAAGGGGTTTATATCACCTGCAGACATACACGAAGAGACCACCATGCGATTTACACTGCTTTCATATTTGGCTTTTGTCAACAGTCAGTATTATTTTCTGAGAGTCATCTCTTACAACATTTTAGCTGTTACAATCTACAAGTGCGTGACTTGAGGGTGTTCCTTAAATCTATGACATGGAAACCGATTCGATACCGGGGATTTATTTTTGGTTGTGTAATTATCCGGTCTACTGTGCCGAAAAAGGCAGGATAAGGTTCGCAGAATTATTTCTAGTAGAATTAACCCTACTAGGTGCCAGATATCTGGGTGTACATCCAGGCGAAGCATTTCCACTTGTTGCATCTAGGGTACGTACAGTGGTGCCGTTGCTGTGGAGTATCGTGACTCTAACATAATCACACAACAGCATAACAAGGGAGTGTAAGGGCTGCTCCACGTGTCCATTAATGTGTGATACAGACTGATGGCTGGTTGGGGGGACCTGCGCCTTTGGACAGAGAAGCAGCCTAGTAAAATTAACTAAAGAGAATGTTATTTCTTTATTTGTGCTGAGATATATTTCACTTTACACATTGTTACGAAATAATAAAAAAAACTATAACCAGTATATGTTTCAGTCTATCTGGACGGTGCCTGTCTGGTGGGCTTTGCGGAAGTAAAGGTTTAGTTAGACTTTTAATAAAACCCCTGGCTGCAAAAAACATGCAGGAGACGAGGGCAATACCTGGGCTAAGAATTAAATAAAGTTTGCAAACCTAATTAATTCTGATAGACTATGATGGTTAGATTTAACAAAGAGGATGGAGGTATCCATAGCAGCTCACATCAAGTAGTCAATCACACACAACTTAACTCCAGTTGATAAATTTTAGCAGGCAACTGGGAGATCTCAAATAGTTGAACACCATGTCTGTCCATAGCATTTATTTTTCAATACATAGTTACATTATGCATATTACCATATTTTAAATTTGACATACGTTATTTTACTATTACTTGTGTTCTTTCAGTCCATTTTATGTTTTGGTAAATATAATTACGAAATTTTTTGTGATTTTGAAAGCAAAAAACATTAGTAAATATAACTGTAGTGTACGAAGCAAGCACAGGACTCGCTAGTTACAGAATTTTACTAAACAAATGTTTGGTTGCTTATTGAAAAAAATTCTGCAATCAACTTTTTTATAGTGGCCCAGACGAGTCCATTGTGGCTTGGAGTGGTGTATGTAAGTCTGTTAAAGGTGGTAGGTCGCCCTACTGTATGGCGTTCACGTGATCTTCAACCAAACGCAGGGCAACTTTTTTCTATCTGTCAATCTGTCAAATATTTCTCAAGTTTTGACTTTCGATGGGCCTATGGATGGTCCACCGACTTCTGACGATATTCTGTAGATGCGAATACGCACTTTGAACTAAAATTCAAGGCAGTGGATCTGTGTATATTATTTTTGGTGGTAAATTCAAGAATTTAAAATGCAAACAATATTAAAGTATAAATTCTTATTTCGTAAAAAACATATCTCTCGAAATATTTCTCTCTTGATAATGTATTTCCTACCAAAATATACCTGCAATTAAAGAAAGATCACGATGTTAAGTTATAACACTGTAATTTTGCCATACGGTGGGATTGGCGCTAAAATGAAATATTGACAGACGGTTTATTGTTGCGAATCGCTTTCAACTGACGGACGAACGACTGACGAGTGCGACAGATGGTTGTGATTCCAGCTTAAGTTATTTAAGGAATTTTTACTTAAATATACTATTTTACATAAGGTTACAACTAGTTATTGTATTTCTCCATTTTAATTTCACAACACATTTGTTATTAGAGGTAGATGAGAATGGACAACTCCAAACTCTATGCCAGGTTTCCTACATCTTCCTGGGTTTATTCTTGAATATTCTTTATTTAGTTGTCGTTGCTGGATGTCGGCGGGTATCGGAATACATACCATCCCCTGTGGCCATGTGGATGGGTGTATTCCGATATGCGGTTGGCATGGCGACACATAGGTGCAAGTTGCGCGGTCTAAACACAATAGTGCTAAATGCATGGTCTGAGGGCAGGTGGGACACATACCTTTACCAACTACAGTATGTTTAATGAGTGTAGTTCACTGAACTTTTTATCAAGTTATGTTCTACTTTAGGGACAATTATTATGTAAGTGTTCCATAACTTAAATATTTCCTATGTATAACGTTATTTTAAAATCGAATGCGAATGTACGGCAAATTATTTTTGCGACTGTGGAAGACCTAATTTTATAAACTTGGTCACAGGACTCAGACACTAGTCAACTTTCTCGCATCCCTTCTTGTCTACAACCATAGGATTGATGACCATAAAACGTCTGGCGAAAGTGGACTGAATGTTTTAACGAAATGTTTTACATTGTTATAGTGTAGCAAATGAACCCACATACTTACTATAGTTACTATCAAATTTAAATGAAAACTGTCGTAATCGCCCACCGATAGTCCCATAACTCATGCTTACAGAGAGAAAAAAAAAGTGACGTGGGCAGTACATAATGTCTTGGGATCACATTCCAGTTTCCGATGGAAGTAAAAATTTCCGATTGCTATTAAAGGTGTATTTTCGTTTTCCAAAAGTCAGTTTACTTCATAAACTTGAGATAAAAAAAAATTACCTTAAAGTGTAGTTCTTATACATGACAGTAAGATTTCAATTGGATTCATTTTTTTTTATTTACCAACCAGATAAAACACTTCATAGAATTAAAGACAGAATAGTTTAGCTAAGAGGTGAGCACTGGTATATTAAATGTACTTTTAAAATATATAAAACCATAAACTTTAAATAAAATTATTGTAACTCTTTCTTAAAAACTACTTCAATGGAAATCGTTTTAAAATTCAGAAATTTTGCTAATTAAACTTTTGCATATATAAACAAGTAACTAATCTTTAAAATATGCATTACAGAAAACATGCAATTTGAACTTTATTTAGTTTTCATATAGTTTTTCCAGCAGCAACATTTCTCTTTCACAATAAATATAAAACTGGTACTATAAATTCAGATAAGGAATTTTCCTGCCTGGCGAGTACTGCGCAAAACAAATAAAATACGTACTTGCAAAATGTGAGAAGAGTAAATTATTTCATGAGGATATATTTTGTCGCAGTTGTGCTAAGAGACACATGGAGAGGTGTAAGTTTAGTTAATGGCATGCAACTTTACCTTTCAACCTGGGTGGGGTATACACTCAGGAGGTTTAGGGCTCGTGGGCCACCTTTCGACTTAAGGTGGCAGCACTGTAGTGCCAGATGTTGGTCGTTAACCAGTATTCCCTAGCCCACATAGTACAGCTGCAGAGTGGAGTATGATCATTATTTAAACTATATGAATGTGTGCAGGATATACACTCATTTACAAGCAAAATATGCAGCATTGAGTAAGTTTTATTTATTCATCCACATGTACACAAAAATGACGCACTTGCATTTATGTTTCATGCGTGAACCAGTTGGTAATTGTGAACGTGTAGCTGCACAGTTATTTGCGTTACACTTTCAACTGGCAAATAAGTTTAAGTGCTGGGCCACTTCAGTATTAAATTATTGGTTCGAGGGAGACACATTATGTCAATAAAAGGTATCTGAGGAGTTAAGCTGTTAACATAATAACAATGAGCACCTAACACACGGGAAATATGTAAAGCGATATGATGGGACCACTCGTATTTGATGCAATAAGTTAAATGTTGGGCGTGTGGAAATGTTAATAAGATTAATAAAAGTCTGGAATGTCCGCCATCAGCAGCAAGACATCTCCTGCAGTTCTCATAAAGAGAACGACAAAGTGTAGCTATGGTGTCCATGGGAGTGGATTCACAGTCAGTCACAATAGAGTCTCTCATGGTGACGAGTGCCTTTGTCTTGTGGCGTACACACTGTTATTCAGAGTTATTCGCAGATAAAAATATAAAAGCATTGGATACTCAACACTTTCTCATCGAACTATCCACCTCCCAACAAATGTTTCAACCAGGAGCAACTGAACGTCTCGATTGTAATGTGTCCGTGCACTGTCCTGCTGGAAAAAGCAACCGTCGCCCGGGTAGAGTTTATTAATAGCAGACACAATGTTTTCCTGCAACATGGAACAGTAACGTTCACCTGTAACAATTCCATCAAAGTATAACGGGCCTTCAAATCCATACTCTGAACCCATTAAGATTAACTGTCTGCTCCTTCACGAAGTGAGGATTTTCATTGGCCGGACATGCTCAGTTGTGGTGCTTGACAGTTCCATTCAATTTAAAGGTTACCTCATCAGACTAAACAATCACACCAGTAAAATGTTCGTTCTTGCATATGATCGCAACCAACTCACAAGATTTAACATGTTTGCCTGGGTAGTCTTTATTCATAGCATGAGGTAACTTTGTAACATTGGGACTTTATTGTGCGTGCTTTAAAATACCATGGGCATTTGATTTAATGACACTCGACTCAACTGCAGCTTGCTGTACGAACTTTGACTTCCTGGGAAATTTGTGAATGTGAGTAACAGAGCTCCCACACTTCCTTCGCTCATTGGTGTTCCCTTCTTGCCGCGCCATCCTTTCTGCCCGTCACACACAGTTTTGTTTCTCTAAAACTTGTCTTGTAATTGTGTCATTGTTACACATGACATTGGCGCAGTATCGATAGCTGCCCTTCGTCGTTTATGCACTTCAATAATGTTCTCATATTTCCAGTAACAATTTAAAAACAGGATTATAAACAGTTTGTCAGGTATTGTATACTATCTTATGATAGCTGTATTGAAAAAAAGTTTCGTGTGTAATTAAAACAGTTCAAAGAATTATTGGCAGTATTCATTTCAACATGTGATGGGTCAAAAAGTCATGAGTAGAGTAAGAACATATTACATTTATGTATGTTGGTACAGCTGTTATATAAAAAATATTGCATTCATGGCTGGATTACTATCAGTTCGAATTGAAGCATTTGTTTGTGATAATTTCGACACTTGGAAATTCACATAAAGGCTGTTTCAACCAAAAAAAAAAAATGATCTTTGGGAATATGTTAGTGGAGAGAAAAAACGACCAACTAGTAACAAAAAAAATATAAAAATTGGACAAGATAAGAAGGCAAAATCTGAGCTTGTTGTAAGCATTCATGTACCCAGTTGAAGAAAATTAAAAATTGCGATACCTCACACGAGTTTTGGAGGAAACTTCATACGATATATCAATCAAAGAGACACGCACATAAAGTTTATCTTCTAAACCAAATTATCCTGTCTAAGATTAAGACTGGACAGGATACCAGAAATCCTGTGAGTAACGTTTTTGTCTTAATCGACAAATTATGGGATATTGATGTAAATATTAATTATGATCTTTTAACTATAATGTGATTTAATAGCTTATCCGATAAATCTGAGGGTGTTAGATGTGCCATAGAATGACGTGATTAATTACACACTCCTGATTCTCTCAGCATAAAAGTAATTGAAGAAGGTGATTCGAGATTGAATGAAAGTACGAAAAGTTATTATATAGAAGAAAGGTGGAAAAGAGAATGTGTAGTATTTCAGGAATAGTATATGTTGATGTTCACGTGGACTTCCAGGAATCACTGCAAAATTCTGTACAAATGTGCATCATAAAAAAGAAAAAAATCATGGAATAAAGGGCACAGTAGGCATATGAATGTGAAGCTACCAATGAACATGAATGGTTTTGTTGTTGTAACAGAAAATGAAGGGGAGCTTACTCTGATTGCTGATTTGCGAGAAAATATTACATTTATTATTGATTCTGGAGCAACTGATCACTTAGTTGGGTATATGTATGAAAACATTCTCAGTGATGTGCAGATAATGATTCCACCTCTAAAGATAAGTGTAGATAATGGTGACATAATCTATGCAAAAAAAGTGGAACCATCACAGGATTAACAAAATATGGAAACTAAATATGGGTAAATAATATATTTTGTAACAATGGATTGAAAATATGTTTGCTGTCTGTAAATAACATCAATGCGAGAGGGTTTAATACATCTTTTGGGCAAAGCGGATTCTCAATAAGAAGGGGAGACAAGATAATTTTTTCAGGAGTCTCCAAAGGACTTTGTGTACTTGAATTAACTATGATTAAAAGTTGTAACACTACCTTTACCATGTATCACAAAAAGTTTTGTCGTGCCGGAATTGAATCAGTAAGAAAATTCTCACATGACAAGAAAATCTACATAATCTCTGACTCAAATGCAGAAGAATGTGGGGCAAGTTTTTAAGACAAGATGCCTTTTAGTGGCACAAGGCAAAGAGCATGCTACACTCTGGAACTAATACTTAAAGTTTTACGTGGTCCAATTTCACCTGAAACTGAAGATGGCATGAGGTATTTCATCACTTTCATCGACGATTATTCTCATAATGCTGAAGTTGATTTGACGAAACAAAAATGGTGTTGTGTATATGTTACAGAAGTTTGTAACAAGAACATTTAATAAATTCGGGGGAAGTATAAAGAGTGAGCGTACAGTCCTAGAAAGAACATAACAGTATACTTCTGAGTTGAATGGAGTAGCAGGAAGATATAACATATCATTGCTTGATTCAACGAGAGCCTCTATTCTTGATTCTAATATGGGAAATGAGTTCTGGGAAGAAGCATTGAGGCATTCCATTTATGCGATAAATAGGAGACCAACTAATACAATTCCTGATGGATATACTCCGGCAGAACTGTGGCATGATACTTAACAGGACATGACGAGACTTAAACTATTACTATGTTATGCATATGCCAAACTTCCAAAACAACTGATCTCAGGAAAGTTCTAAACAAGAACTATCAAAGTAAGAATGTTAGGTTATGTACCGACTGGTTACGGACAGTCGCCGAGTAGTCATTAGTAGAGATGTTAAGTTTATGTAAGTTAATTACGAAATTAAAATAAAATGCTTGAAAGGCTGCGAAAACGAGAAAAGTGACAAAGAAGAAAATAAACAATCTGAATCAGAAGTTCCCAAAAAATTGATAATGAATTGTGTAGTAAAAATGCGTCACTAGCTAGGACTAGAAAAAACCACACTGGCTAGACGACTATGAGAGTTATTCAGTTGAGAGATTTGAAGTTATTTCCTACACATATGCATATTTTAATCGCTGGAGCTGACCAATAGAAGAAGGAAAGGAAAATATAATAAAGCATCAAACTTCGACTATTGTTGAAGATTGTGGAGAACTTCAAATTGATGCAGTGTGGAAATTTAAAGTAAAAGTAGATGAAAATGGGAAGGAGATTAAAAAAAAAAAAAAAACGACCAGTAGCTCGTGGATGTTAGCAAAGCCAAATTACACATGATGAAATATATGCACATGTTCCTAGAATGGAGACAATAAACACAGCACTAGCTAAAGTAGTAAATGATAACTTGGAAATATACCAAATGGATGTGAAAGAGGGCTATTTCAACAGTATTATGGAGGAGGATATATTTATGAAGATACCTTATAGTTTTAAAAATTAGGGAGGTTTATGTAAGTTGGAGAAAGCACTATGTGGTTTGAGGCAAGCTCTCTTACCTGGATAAAAATGTTTTCATGTTTTATGAAAAGCATTGGCTTCAAAAACTCCTGTGTCGACTACTGATTACATACAAAATAGACGGACAAAGGTAATGTGTTCGTGATTAATTTTGTTTATGACCCGGTTATAATAGGAATTCGTTTACTGGCCAATGTAGTAAAATGGAAATTCAAGACTTGAATAAAAATGAAATATATAGGAACTGTAAGATGGTTTCTCGGACTTAGAATACCTAGGAGTTCATCTAAGGAAGAATATTGGCTGACTATTGCTCTGAATAACTACACAGTAAAAATTATAATATGTTTCAGGATGGAAAATGCAAAAGGAAAATCCACTCGAGCTGAAACTGGATTGCGACGTGACATGTTTCGGGGTTGGTCACAGGATCCAGAAGATGAGAGTAATGTGCAGAGGGTGCCAGCTAACCAGTTAAGGGAATCCGCTCGGGTTAACGCGAGACTCTTGAGGTGAGCCGTGCTCGAAAATGGACCCTGCGCCCCCGTGTCGTAACGAGGTTGCGTGTGATGACTGACGTCGGTGGCTAGATAGGCGACATAACACACACACTCCCGATCTGCGTTATTGTGGCTCCCCAGCATACCGTTCCAATGCACTGAGACAAAACATTTCAATTTACGTAAAACACACACTGACTTACGTGATTTAGAGAAATGTGGCAGGTAATTGACGGTTACAAGTGGGCCGTCGCCCTCATGATCCCCATCAAGCGGAAATAAGGTGCACATACTCACAGGTTTCAAGAAAATACTAGTTGTAGTTAAGAAAGTCCAGATGAGATGGTACATAAAATTAAGCGAGCTTGCTGCTCGCGGCCCCGCACTGACCTAAGCTGTTATTAACAAAGCCGTCGACGGATGCGATCAAAATATTATGTTGTAAGTTATGCTGGAGGGGCCATGAGTCTGCTCCAGAAAAGAGGCGTTCTCGGGAGTGCGCGAAGATAGTCGGATAAAAATTATCTGTCATGATTAAAGTCTATTGCAGCGAAAATGGTTGAAGTAAAAAGTTGCTTTACTCCCGAACTGCGTGACGCCACCTGCTCTGATGCTCGCTACTCTCAAAC